>PVJX010007565.1:0-70186 GCA_004027295.1 Dolichotis patagonum
CATCCTAAAAGGACCTCCTAGACCTGACTTCACATAGCTTTTCAGATTCAGAAAGTACCATTGCCTTCTCCCTAACAGTCTTCTAGCATGTCCTAGTCACTTTTTTGTTGCTAAGACACAACACTCAATACCCACAACTTATGGACCAAAAATTGATTTTGGCTCACAGTTTATAAAGGCTTCAGTCCTTGCAGGATCAGCTGCATGGTACAATGGCCTGTTGCAAGAAAATCTTCTCAAGACGTGACCCAAGAAGTAGAAAGAGATCTAAGAAGAAGCCTAAAAGGGAGGTATAACCTTCTAGGTCATGAATATAAGGAGTTATACTTTTGTAGGTCATGCAAGCTGACCACCACCTGGCAGCAAGTGAGCTATAATGCCCCGAAATCCATTCACCTTCCAAACACATGAAGCTTTGGTGGACATTTCAGATTTAAATCATGGCATAACATATATTTCCAAGATTGAGCAACTGACTTGTTGGTGACCAGTCAATATATTGGTCAGCTTTGAGGCAGGTGGTATTTCCCAGTCACATTCATGTAGAGGGTAGTAGTGATGGTAGAAAGAATATACAGGTAGATGTCATCTGTTGAGTATAAAGTGATCACCTTTATAAGAGTAGAGGGAACACTGTTAATGATGCCATGGATATAAATGAAGGCAGATACAGGCCCATAAACCTGAGAATCACTGACTGTTCCAAACACAGTGAGTGACAGAGATCTTTCTAGAAGAGGTACATGAGACAAGCAATGACATCTGTCTAGCATACTCTCCACATTTTGTCTCTCAAGCACACAAATCTCTCTTCTCTCATACTTCTAATTATCGTTTATCGCATATTCATATAAATTCCCCATATCAGGAAGGGAAAGGCCCAATTATAGCCAATTTGTGTTTATGTAGGCTTTCTGTCACCAGGTGATACTTTTCCTTCTCTTGCTCTAGTTCTTCAGTCCTCACCAATTTTCAGACCATGGCAATAAATGAGACATTCTCAGTGTTGGATCCCCTAGCCCACATTATCAGCATCACCAGGAAACTCATGAAAATGCAAATTCTAAGACCTGCTCCCTACTTACTGAGTCAGAAATTCTGGTGTTCAGCAATCTATTTTACAAGACTCATCAGATTCTGAAATATTCAGAAGTTTGAGAGCCTGTGGAGTCAGCTCTTAAATTTAACCACTACTGGCATACTGGATACAGAAACAAAAACATTTTTCTTAACAGAAACAATTTCACTTCAAGTTTTATGTAATCTTCTCAAAACTTTAAGACAGGCAACCTAAATTTTATAGATGAAAAAGAGAGAGACAGAGACAGAGAGAAAGATGAGAAAGAGGAATAATGAGACATCATGTATACTTAAAAATAACACTCAAATTGGCTCCAAATTTTATTTCCCAGTCAATTCCAACTTTTTATTTTGTGGTTGCAATATCTCATAAAAAGTGGGTGTGTCCCACTCTTACATTTTTTCTAATAAATTCCATTTAAAAATATTTTTAATACATCTAGGTACCTTACAAACAACAGATCCCCAAATAAGGCAGAATCCATTAAATCAATAGTGGAAAAGGGATGGGAGATGGAAAGGAGATCTTGTATACAGCATGTTACATTGATCTCTGAGATTGATATAAACATACATCAGGGAAGAAGTATAGTTTTACAGTGGACTTCAATTTGGACTATGAAACCAGAGGGTGTGAGGTGGTTTATGAGTTAAACCCTTGAAACATGGGCCTCTGCTAGTTGGCTCACTCCTCTTAAGTACACCGAATTCTTTGTTCAGTACACTGGTTTATTTTTTTATTACCTGTCAGGAAAATCTTCATTTTTCCAGTTTTAGCTAGTATTTCTCAGACGTCAGGGAGAATGCCTTTATGGAGTAAAATAAGTTTTGTTGATGTCCACATTACAGTCATTAATAACAAGAGTCATGTACAGTCCATGTTTGCCAGCCTGTAATTTGTTTTCCTGGAAATATATAACTCATATAAAACTTCACTGAGCTGCTGCTAAGTCTCATTTGGAAGTGTGTTCTACGTACTAAAAGCAATACTAAGGGAATTGTGGAAATTTAATTTGGTAGAATCATCACTCATCCTCTTCGTTCCTTTTTTAAAAGAGAATAAAACCAAACCAAACAAAAACAGCATAGAGTCAATCAGAACAGAACAATGAAAGTGACTCAACTTCAAAATAAAATAATAAGAAATCTACAATGGCTCCCATAATGTCTCTTGTTTTCTTCAAAATAGCTATCCATACCATGAGACATGATAAAATCAAATAAAATCAAACAGAATAAAACTAATCCAAACAAAAGAATGAAAGCGTATTTTAGAGTGAATGAAACCAAACTAAATAAAACAAAATAAAGCCAATCAAAACCAAACAGTGAAAGTGATACAGGAATTTAAAACAGAATAATAGAAAATCAACAATGGCAGTGCCTTTTGTTTTCTTCAAAATTACTTCCCATACCATGAGACATAATAAAATCAAACAAAACAGAGCAGAATAAAACCAAGCAAAACATAACATTAACTAAAACAGAACAAAACAATGAGAACAATATTGGATTTCAAAAACAAGACAGAAGGAAATCCTCCACATTTGCTATGTTGCATACTGTTATCCTCTTAATAGATGCTCAGGATACTTGTCTTTGGCTTGCAAAGTCAAATAATACAAACATTAAGTTGTTTTGATACCTCAGATGCTATCAATTCAGCCTGTCCTCTCAATCAGCTGGTTGCTCATGGGGGGAAGGTAGAAGATTCTTGTCTCCCAACCCACATATCAGTTGGCTCATGGTAAGGAGGAATTGGCTTCCTGTTACTCCTCCCAGGCTCAGCATGGCTTCTGCTGACTCATGAGAAGGTCACATTGACTTGTTTCTCCTCCCAGGCCCCACATGGCTTGCATCAGCTCAAAGCAAGGGCAAATTAGCTTGTTTCTCCTCATGGGCCCTGTATGGCTTATGTCAGCACACAAGAAGGGTGAACTGGCCTCATATTACTGCTCCCAGACCTATTATGGCTTTCGCTGACAAATGGGAAGGGTGAATTGCCTTCTTTTCTTGGTCCCTGCATGGCTTGTGCTGGTTCACAGGCAGAGTGAATTGGCTTCTTGTTACTCTTCCCAGGCTAAGCATGGCTTCTGCTCAACTCAAGGGAAGGGCAAATTTCATCCTCTTTGTTCTTATAATGGTTCTATTTTGGGTCCAAAAGGAATGAAGCTGATTACCTTTATTTCATAATCTGTCTTTGCACAAAAGCCATGGACACAGATGCCTGGACTATCTTGTAATGAGAAGGTAGGATTCGAATACTTCCTGGAAGGGTGTCAGGATTCCCCATACTCTAACTGGTCTGTCTGCCAAGAGTCACTATTACAATTACCATGATCTTGGCTTTTCTAGAGTCTTATCCTACAGAGGAAAAAACTCCTTTGTTGGACAAATCCACTATTTGGCCATCACAAATAATACTATGAATATTCATAAACACATATTGGAACATTGTTGTACAGATATTGTATATCTCTGTCTCTATATCTATTTATATTTATACTTATAACTATATAAATATATCACTTTGTTATGCTCTGTCTGATATAGTAGTTTTATCTGCTTTGTCTGGTTTTCTGAAAATCCTCCACCTTCAATTTTCTCCTCCAATGATTTCTGTCTTTTCCACTCCTTGTCTAAATTTAGTTAACATCCTAACTCCACTTCTAAGTAATTTGAAATAAAAACAAATGCTCTTGGAAGAAAAGTGAAACTATCATTCCATCCTTCAATAAAACCACTGTTTATATTCTTGTGGAATTTGATTGCTACTTTTGTTTGCAACTTTTGTTGCTGCACATTTAAAAGAATTTAATAAGACCAGAAAAGACAAAGAAGGCATATGTTTGAGGTCAGCAATGGCAAAGAAATATGGGCTGCTGAATCCCTGCTCTTACTCTCAATAGCCATTCTTAGGTTCCAGTGGTTCTCACTGGGTTTCCAGTTTCCAGTGCTCCTGAACATGTTTTCTTTGTCTGGATTTTCTCAGATCTTCTCTTTCCTTCAATGTAATCCTGTTTGTGTCCTCAGTCAAACTATCGTTCTACATTTCTTATCTTTGTGGACATGAAGCTCTTGTGTTTGCTTTGAGAAGCACAGCTCTTTGCCTTAAGCTCATTCCTAATTCTGGTCATTCTATACATTCTGCATAAACTCTTTTTCTCTTCTGTTCCCCTGCAGTCCTTTTTTCAGATTGCCTAGGATTCACCAGTTCTTTCCTTTATTATGTTTATTTCTCTACTTTGTCTGAATACTTAGATTTTAAGTATTCTATTTAATGTGCAGCTCTCTATAAATTGGAAAAAATTAATATTTGTAGAATGCCATTATTAATCTAAGATTAAGAATCACAGTATATTTGCCAAAAGTGAAGTAATCTAATCTAACTAAGTCCTTCATTCTTCAGATATTGGTACTGGTATTCAGAATGGTTAACTCACTAGTATAACAACTAGGGTAGACCGCTATAACAGTAAACTATAAAATATCGATGTTTAAATATCAGCATTCTCATTTAAGAGTCCTGTGAGGATATTTTGGTGGTTTTTTCCTCCACACAATCTTATAAGAACTAGACTGAAAATGGCTATGTCTTCCTAAAAATATTGATTTCAAGATCAGACTAATAGATGTCATCTGAGTTGTCTTGGAGGAAATGAGCTAAGGGTAACACACTAGCATGTAGAAGTGACTCTGAATCATCCTCACATTGCACTGCAGAGAATATAGTCATGTACCATCTTAACCCACTGCAGGAGTGACTATGTGGCCACAAAATGGTGAAATGTGGACAGGCAAGTAGTGGTTTGTGCCACATGATCACAGGCCACATAACTTACAGTACCAGTGTTTTATGTGAATTGATGTAGTAATTTTAAAAATATATTTGCAAATAAATACAAGGGGGTGATTAATAAATATCATGCATGTTTAAGCTTTTAAAAATTATTATAGTGAAAGATACATTGCCATTAATTCCCCTCAAATTACTTCTAGCTTCTAATACCCTTATCCTATCATTCTTCCATTTTCTGAAGCAGCTCTTAAATATAATTTTGTCCTGACGGTCTTTTGAGCTGTGATAAAAAAAATACAGCACCTGCTGCCATTGCGGGGCCTCCAACAGAAATGCAGGCCTGTGCCAAGATCTCAGTGCGTCCTTTTCTACCTTATTTACCAGATCTGGCACTGTGTGACGTCTCCCTCTTCCCTAAAGTAAAAGTGACATGAAAGGTGAACATATGGAATTGATTCAGGACATCAACTATGACAAGGCAATTAAAAATACTCATGAGGAAGGGCTTCTAGAATTGCTTCAGAAAGTGACAAGAGGGCTAGGGATTTATCTCAGTGGCATAAGCACCTGCCTGGCAAGTGTGAGGTCACAAGTTCAATCCCCAGTACCAAAAAAAAAAAAAAAAAAAGTGACAAGAGTGATGAGACAAATGTGCTTAAAGTGAGAGGGAATAATCTAAGGGAGATTAATAGCAATATATATTTCACTATAACTGATTTTGTTTTAATTAAAATGTAGCATTTCACCGCAAATGTGTATGAAAGATAGGAGGAAGAGGATAGAAAATGTTTAGTCCTTCTATGAATTAGGATCTTGAAAAACATAATAACTATTATTGTCTCAATGTGCACCTGGTTGTGAGATGCTGCCATAAGCACACTCTCCTTAATCATCACAGGAACCTGAGAACCTGCCATTTTCAACCTTGCTTTTCTAGGGAAAGAAGCTAAAGTAAAAACAACTTACCCCTTACCTTTAAAACTTAATTGCATAAGGGCTGGGGATTTAGCTCAGCGGCATAAATGCTTGCCTTGCAAGCCCATAGTCATGAGTTTGATCCCCTGTAACAAAACAAAATAAAACTAAAACTTAATTGCATAAAAACAAATAAATGATATACAATTTTAAAATTAATTGCATTAACACTTTTATTTAGAATATATTTTTAGTATTTAAAGCAAATATTTGAATTCAGTGGTATTGATTATAATCTGTGTGTTACTTTTAATTAAAAACCTGATAAGGCATGAGAATCTATGACTTAACTTTGAGTATATTTTTATACAAAATTGTACAATTAAAGCCTCTGAAATATTTTTCCAGGTTTTTACATATTGGGTTAATTTTCTGCTATTATTGTGAAACACCTTCAGCTTTTCAATTTACAAAGATAATGGGTTTACAGTTTTAGGAGGTTCAGTCCATGATTGTTCAGCTATGCTGCTCTGGGGCCTGTGATGAGACAGTTCATTATGGCTGGGCAGTAAGGTGGAAGAGAAGCTGTGCACCTCGTGGCAGTAGGGAAGCAAAGAGAGGAAATAGGTGATGAGACATCCCCTTCAAAGACACACCCTCAACGGCCCAGCTTCCTTCCACTAGGTCCTTCTAAGGGTTTCACCACCGTCTAACAGTGCCACAGGTTGGTGACCACTCCTTTACTACAGAGCTTTTTGGGGACATTTATGATCCAAAACACTGCATATCATTGCTTCATTTATATAATATTTTGTAAAAGCACTCCCTGTAGAAATGTCCCATAAAGGGCAGGGAATGTAGCTCAACAGTGCAGTGCCTGCCTGGCAAAAGTGAGGCCATTTCAGGGTACCAAACAAGAAAATAATTAAAAAAAAAAACAAACTAAAAAAAAAGAAAGAAAAACTCCTTTAAAAGAGATATTCCATAAGGAAAATTCACCGACAAACAATTGAGATGAAGAGATATCACCTTTTAGACAATAATTTTTTTAAAAACACATTTTTTGGTCTATAATATAGATAACATATATTTTGAAAAGAAACAACCATTTATTCAACTGCTGCTAAATTTCTTGACCTTTAGGAGAATGCACTGTTGTGAGCAGGGAGGTCTTTGTCTCATCTGGCTAGAAGCACCGTGCCTAGCAGCTACTAACACCGTTCATCTATGACATGACCAATCCCCAATTTCACATCTGTGCCCTCTCTGTCAGACCATGAGGTGATCTTTTAGACTGTAAAACTGACATCCTCAATAAACAATTGAGTAACCACAATTTGCTGGTCAGACTTGTTTGTAGGACTGCCCACCTCCTACTTTCTATATTTTCCTGTTATGAATACAAATCAATTTCACTTAACTTTTTTCACAGCTCTTCCATCTGCTTGTTCCAACTTTCTCTTTCTCATTTAGTGTTTGTGAATGCATAATACAAGAATCTCTAATCATTCAAGGTGTAAAGTAGAAAGAAAAACAAGCAAGAAAGAAAGAAAAAAGAGGAAAGATGAAGCAATGGAGCAGGAAGGAAGTGTAGGAACAAAAAAAAAGAACAAATAGCAGTGATCAATATTAGGGATTTAGTTTGTGCTATTGATTCTCTTAAATGAACTTCTACCAGATAGTCACGAACTCTGCACATATCATTCAAACATACCTGATAATCTATTGATTTCATTTTTTTGAGAAACATTTCTCTAAGAGGCTTTTAAAAAACAGATATTCTGGGAATTCTTTTCTAACCCTTGAGATAGATCCCTTGTTTTCTGTATCTCATGTGTTCCTCTTTCCTGACTTATTTCCTCATTTTGGTAGAAAGTGTATTTCAGAATATCTCTAAGAAAGAGCTGATGGATGGAAATACTTTTGAAAGTTTTCATACATACACTTAATTGTTCATTTTTCAGGATGTTGAATTGAAGACTAGAAATTCTTTCCATGCACAAATTGGAAGGTAATTTTCTGTTTTCACAGGCAGGAAACACTATTCCAGATAGCTTCCATGGAGTGCGGTTCATTTAACCAAGAAAGATGTAAATCTGATAACCAATCTCCCATGTGCCTCAGAATTCTTGGGCAAGTTTTTTTCTCTCAGCTGAAGCTTACATAAGCCTTCCCCAAGCAGGGAATCACTGCCAACAATATCCCCAAAGGAACCCATCAAACTGGCCTCAGCCAGCAGGTGCCAGTAAAGTAATACATTAGAAGCCATGCTTTTGTAATCTGTTATGTCAAATGGCTCCATTTCAAGCAAGCATCCCGAGCTTTTATTATTCGATGCTCATTTCTATTGTACAGTTGTGTACCTACCCAGAAACATCATTTCCTTAAATCCGGAAATGAATGAGGCTTCTTTACCACTAGTAGAACTTGCTGGGTCATTTTATTCCCTCTAAGCTGCTAGCTAGTGACAGAATTTCTTGTCCTTTTATTCCTTGTCACATAGCTACCCTATGCTTTCCACCTGTTTTGTAGTTATGATTGTCCCAGTCTTAATGAAATGTCAGTACAGATATGTTTTCTTTCCTAGTCAATGCTCTCAAGAAAAGAATGTGTTTCCTGTATTCCTATTTTGGCAGCTGGTTGCAAATGATAATGACATTCCAGAGAATAGAAACTTCCAATATGAGAAAGAATTTTAATTACTGAATATATTACTGAAAGTCTTTGAATTTCTAAATCTAGAAAAATTGACTGTAGTCTGACACTTTAGGGTTTTACCTGAGCAAAATATAAACTAATATGTTTGAACAATTTTATATTTTGGATCTATTTTATTTAGTATCTAATGTCATCCTTTTTTTATTTTGAAGGTAGTAAAATACAACAGAACAAGACAGAACAAAGCCAATTGAGACAATCCAATAAAATTGATACAGAACGTCACAGCAGGTTACCAGGATAACAGTAATAGGTAGGATAGTATATCTCATTATCTTCACAATAATTGTTCTTTCAGTCAGGTAAAGCAAAATCAAACCATATACAAAACATTATAGAACTTATCAAAGCAGAATACGGAATAGAGCAATACGATTAATCAGAACAAAGCAAAACAGTGATAACAATATTTGCTTTCAAAGAGATGGTAGGAGGAAATCCCCCATATTTGCTATATTGCATTCGATCAACTTCTCAAGAGATGCCCAGAACTCTAGCTCCCGTTTGCTAATGGAGAGGGTTGGGAGAGGATGGGATGTTTGATTCTCAGCCCATGCGCCACCGGTAGGCTCGCGGCTGCTTACCAGGGAGGCGAGAGGGTTGCTTTCTTTCCCAGCACCCTAAGTTCTAACATGGCAGGATCTCGGGAGACTTTGGCCGCTTCTCTCCCTGCAGCACCCGCTTTTTGTTCAAGCCACGGCTGCTTACCAGGGAGGCGAGCGGGTTGCTTTCTTAATGACATCTTAATATAAAATACATTATGCTTTGCCAGAAATCTTTTCCCTCCCTCTCTGTCCACTACCTTTCTCATTTCTTTCATCTTTTCTTCCTTTCTTTATTTTTCCTCTCACTTTTTCTTCCTCTCTTTTGTTTCTCAGACTGACACAGTAGATTACGGTTTGATAGGCTGGTTAGGAAAGTGGGGGTGGTCTACCAATTGCAAAATTCCAGGACGCAGACTCAGAACAGGTTTTAAGCCCCACACGCGGACTTCTTACAAGAATCTGAGCAGTTACATATAGGACAGCTGAGACCTGGGATTATTCTGAAGAGTGAGAAATACAAAAACTACAGTCACCATTGAGCTTTTTGCTGCTCTCTCTTTCACAGTAGTCTGCTCTCACTCTGTGGATTGTAATTTTTTTCCCTACTTTTACATACCCCAAACTTGTTCTGAAGAGCCTGCTTCTTTTCCTACTTTCAATAAATGTAAAACCTCTCTATCTTTTGCTCTTGTCTTGATCAGTTCTTTGCTCAGGACTGAAAAAAACTAAGAAACCACTTCTAGAAATACACTCCTGCACCCCAAGACCTGCTAACAAGACCTTACAGAATCTGTGTTCTCCAGTATTCTGAAATTTCTGTACAGCTTATCTTGGTGTGAAAAACTCAGTAGTCATATTTTTTTTCTACCTGACAAGTTTTCTTTATTTCTAGAACACTATCTTGAATTATTTCATTACTAATTTTATCTCATTTCTTTTTGTTTGTGGAGAAATTCTAATCAACCTCCTCCTGAACTGAGTCTCCCATTATCTTTTTCCTCCTACCTCCTCAAATATTTTTACTTACAAGATACTAAAGTTTCCATATTCCCCTTACTCAGATTACTTCTACCAGCATCTATATTTTGGCAACCTAGAAAACTTAACCAAAATAGTCATTTTTGTTCACACAATAGAATAATTAGATGGCGTTTCAGGATTTTTGAAACCAAAGGTACTGGATTTGGGTCAACATATCACTTAGCAGCAGGTATATAAAAGGTGTTTCTGAAAAAGCAAATCACTATGGTTCTTTCAAGGTTTTAAACTTATATAAGCTTTATGCTGGGAATTTTGCATGAACTCATGTGTCCCTCTGTTGAATAATGTATTTTGCCCCAAGAGGCATTCTGCAATATCCTTGACCCAGGAGCTAAGTGTTGATTGTGAGAGAAGTACCTTTCATCTTAAGTAACTACCTGAGCACTAGAGATGAATATCTATGTTGGTGAGCAAAATAGAAAGAACTAACTTGTGCCAGGGATTTAATTCAGTGCCACAGTGTCTGCCTGTCAAGAGTGATGTCCTCAGTTTGACTCCCAGTACCCCCTCACCAAAAAGAATTAAGTTGGATTGTAAGTGTATTAAATACAAAGCAAAAGCATGCTTTAAGAATCTCCACATTGTGTTTTGAAATTCATTTTTACAGTAGCCATCTTAAAAGCTATTACTATGCCATGGCAAGCAGAAATACTGAAACTACCACCCGGATTTGGAGACAGATTTATTTTACATCAATGGGCATTACATTGATTGAGATCATTCCCAAAATATCAGACCCTGGTGTGAAGCAGGAAAAGAAGGTCAGAAGGGTCTTAGTTCAGAGACAACTTCTTTGACTTTCCTATTTCTTCTGTCCTCCATGCTTAGCATGCTTAAATGCATTTGGGATGTTACTTTCTTAACCCTAACACAGCAACTATAGAGACAATGAAGCAAATACGGTGAAATTCACACTTAGCCATTTTTTAAAAATTTATAATGAAAAAATAATTAAAACAATGACACAGAATTTCAAGACAAAACAGTAGGAGATTAACAATGGTTAATATATTTCATATTATAATCTTCAAAGCAGTTCCTAAGATTATAAAATACAGGAATGAAAAAATGATCAAATGATAAAAGCACAAATTGTTCTTTTTGATGAGCTAACAAGGGTTAGTAGTATAATTATCTATCTTTCCCCAATTCCTCTCGTTCTTTCCCTTTGAGCAATTTCTTCCCCTTTCACTTTCACCATTTCTATTGTAAATTTTGGATCTTATTTACTATTTCAGGTTTTTACACTAGGGAGACAATACAATATTTATACATGGGAGGCTGATTTATATCACTTATGAGTATGGTCTCAAATTTCATCCATTTACCTATAAAAGACTCAAGTTCATCTTTCTTTATGGCTGAATAGTACTTCACTGTATAAAAATATAACATTGTTTTTATCCATTCTGCATTTGGGTTGGTTCCAGGATTTAGTTATTACAAATTGTGCTGCTATAAACATAGGTGCACACGTATCACTATGGTATGATGTTTTCAATTCTTCTGGGAAAACATCCAGAAGGGGAATAGCTGCATTGAATGGAACCTCTAATCCTAGTTTTTTGAGGAATCTCCAAACTGATTTCCTCTTGGATATACAAGTCTACATTCCCACCAATAGTAGAGAAATGTTCCCTTTTCCCTTCAGTCCTGCCAATGTTTGTTTTTGGTTGATATCTTGATGATAGTCATTATTTCTGAAGTGAGACAAAATCTGTGTTGTTTTAATTTGCATTTCTCAAATGACTAGTGATGTTGAACATATTTTCATACATTTACTTGACATTTGTATTTCTTCATCTGAGAAATGTGTATTCATCTCAGATGTCCATTTTTGGATTGGGTCTTTGAATTTGTGGAACATAAATTTTTTTCAATTCTTTATATGTTCTAGACAGAAGTCCTTTGTCTGAGGGATATTTGGCTAAAATTTTTTTCCCACTTTGTAGGCTTTCTTTCACACTGTTGGTGATTTCTTTTGATGTCTTTTTAACAATATGAGATCCTACTTGTTGATTCTTTGAATTACTTCCCATTCAGTTTTTGTTTTGGTCATAAACTTTTGGCCTACTCTCTGTCTTCAAGATTTCTACCTACTTGGTCTTCCAGGAGAGTTAGTGTTTCTGCATTAATATTTCAATCTTTGATTCATTTTGACTTTTTTTAAATGTCTGATGAGAGACAAAGGTCTAGTTTAAAATTTCAGTATATGGAAAACCAGTTTCTCAAACACTGTTTATGAGAGGGACCATCTTTCTTCCAGTGAACATGTTTGATTCTTCTGTCAAAGTTTAGGTGATTCAGTTTGTTTGCAGTTGTGTCTGCATCTTCTAATTTGTTCCATGGATCCTCAGGATGGTTTTTTTAACCAGTTATGCTAATTTTATCACAGTAGTTTTATAGTATAATTTTGAGTTCAGTATGTAATCCTTCCTCTCTTGTCTTTGTTGGCTAGAATTGTTTTTGCTATTTTAAGTCTCTTCTAATTCTGGGTGAATTTTAAGAATGTTTTCTATAAATCTTTTATTGGGATTGCATTAAATCTGTATAACGGTTTAGGGAATATGGCCATATTCACCATGTTGGTTTTTCCTATCCATGAACAAAGAATATCATTCCATTTTCTAAGATCCACTTTGATCTACTTTTCCAGACTGCTGCAATTTTCAATATAAAAGCTTTAACTTCCTTTGTCAGACTGATTCCTGAGTATTTCGTTTTTTTAATTCCATTGTGAAAGATGTTGTTTCCCTAATTTCTCTCTCATTGAATTTGTTGTTTGTATATAGCAATGTTATTGATTTTTGAGTATTGAATTTGTATTCACCTATCATGCTGAATTTTTTTATTTAGTCTAGTTGTATTATGGTGTAGTTTTTGAGGTCCATGTAGAGTATCATGTCATCTGCAAATGACAATAATTTAATTTCTTCCATTCCTATCTGTATTCCTTTTATTTCTGTCTCTTGTGTAATTGCTCTGGCTAACATTTGCAGAACTATATTGAACAGGAGTAGTGATAATGGACATCCTTGTCTTGTTCCTAATTTTGGAGTAAAAGTTTTCAGAATTTGTCCATTTATTAAGGTGTTGGCTCTTGGTTTGTCATAGATAGCTTTTATCAGATTGAAGTAGAGACCATCTATTCTGATTTTCTGTAGCGTTTTTATCACAAAGGAGTGTTGGAATTTATCAAAAACTTTACTTGTTTTTCATCTATTGAGATGATCATATGATTTTTGTCTTTGTTGATACGGCTTATTATGCTTATCAATGTGTGTGTGTTGAACCATTCCTAAATTCCTGGTATGTATCTCACTTGGTCATGATGTATAATCTTCTTGATGATTTGCTGCATTCTGTTTGCTAGTATTTCAGTGAGGATTTTTGCATCTATGTTCATAAGGGAGATTGACCAGTAGTTCTCTTTTTTGATTGGTTCTTCTCTGGTTTTGATGTCAGTATATTGCTTGATAAGAATGACTTAGGGAGACTCTTTTCTTTTCTTTATTAAAGAGTTTGAGGAACATTGGCGTTAAACCTTCTCTAAATTTCTTGTAGAATTCAACTATGAATCTATCAGGACTTGGACTTATTTGTTGATAAATTTTTAATTACATTTTCAATTTTATTAACTGATATTGGGTTATTCAGAATTTTTATACCTTCTTGATTCAGTTTTGGTAATTCATACATTTCTAGGAATCTGTCCAATTCTTCTGCACTTTTGATTCTATGAAAGTAGATTTTTGAAGTAGGTATTGATGACCTTCTGAACTTCAACAGGATCTGTAGTAATTCTACTCTTTTTCATTCCTCACTGCAAGGATGTGAGTTTTTCTTTCTTTTTCTGGATAAGGTTTGCTAGAGATTTATCAATGTTGTCTATTGTTTCAAAGAACCAGGTCTTCAATTCATTGATTCCTTGTGTTGTTTTCTTAGTCTCAGTTGTGTTAATTTCTACGCTGATCTTCATAATTTTCTCCTTTCATGGGCTTTAGGTTTGACTTGCTCTTCTTTTGCTAGCAGTTTGAAGATCAGCATTAGGTTATTTAATTGTGCTCATTCTGCTTTCCTGATGTGAGTATTTACTACTATAAATATTCGTTGTAGGACTGTTTTCATTGTATCCCTTAGGTTCTGGTATGTTGTGTTTGAATTTTTATTTGATTATAGATACTGTTTAGTTTCTTTTTAAACTTAATCTCTGAGCCATTGGTTGTACAGGAAGATATTATTTAATTTCCATGTGTTTATGGAGTTTTTGCATTTCTTTTGCCATTAATTTCCAATTTCATTGCACTATGATCAGATAATATGCATATGATAATTTCAATTCCTTTGCATTTACTTAAACATGTGCCATCACCTAGTTTATGATCTATTTTAGAGAATGTCCCGTGTGTAGCTGAAAAGAATATGTATTCTGATGCTGTTTGGTGAAACATTCTGTAAATGTCCACTAAATCCATTTGTTCACGTTTGATTCAGTTCTGTTTTTTTTTTTATTTGCTGACTTTTTGTCTGGTTAATCTACCTTTTTGTGACAATGAAGTATTAAGGTCTCTGTAACACTTGTGTTATTGCTTGATTTTTTCATACCAATTAATGTTTGGCTTATATAGTAGGATACTCCTGTATTTGGTGCATTTATGTTTCTGATTGTCATCTCTTCCTGTTGAAGTTTTCCCTTAACAAGTATATAGTGACCTTCTTTATCTCTTTTGACCATTGTTAATTTGAAGTTCATGTTGTCTGCAAGTAGAATAGGTACTCCTGCTTTTTTCTGGGTTCCTGTCACACAGAATATTGTTTTCCATCCTTTCACTTTCACTCTGAATTTCATTTTGCATTAAATGTGTCTCATATACAGTGTATTGTTGGATTTTTTTTTCTTGATCCACTCTACTGGTCTGTTTCATTTGACTGGTGAGTCGAGAGCATTCACATTAATGGTTGTAACTGTTACATACTGGCTTGTCTTTGGCATGTTATCTTCCTGATTTTGGGTCCCTGCTTTTGTCCTCTATTTAAATGTTTTCCCTGCTTGGTGATTTCTTTCTGATGTTGTTCTTGGAATTGTGGTCATTTTTATCTCTTTCTAGAGTATCTTACGGTATTCTTTATAGGTTTGGTTCAGTAGTCCTTAATTTCTTCAATTTTTCTTTGTTGTGGAAGCATCATTTCTATATTAATCTTCAAAAATTTATTTTACAGAGTCCATCAATCTGAATTGTAAGTTGTTTTCTTTCAAGGCTTGAAATATTTCAAGTTCATCTTGACTTGAATGTTGGCAATGAGAAGTCTGCCATGATTTCAATGGGCTTTCCTTAATAGGTGATCTGCTTCTTTTCTCTGACAGCTTTTAACATTCTGTTTTTGTGCTGAATTTCTGTGATCTTGATTATTATTTGTCTGGGTGTAGGGTGTAGAATTATTCTTGTTATGGCTATTTAGAGTTCCATATGCTTCACTTATCTGTATGTCAGATTGTGTTGCCATGTTTATGAAATTTTTTTGCTATTACTTCTGCAAATAGTTTTTTTTAATGTTATTTCTGTTGATTCCTGTTTTTTATTGACACCTATCAGCCTTCTATTGTTCTTCTTTGCATCATCTGGGAGTTGTTGAATTGTTATTTCCTGGTTCTTTGGTATTCTTAAGAGAACTTTCCTTTTGTGATCATTAGTTAAATCCTGTCTTGAAGGTCTGAAAGTCTATCTTTAATTTTGTTCAAGTGGTTTTGCCAGCTGTCAATGGAATTTTTAATGTCCTGGATGTCTGTTTCATGCATTCTAATTCTGTCTTACATTGTTCATTCAAGGTTTCTATACATGTCCTGTGTTCTTCTATTTTTTTTTTATCTATGTCTTCTCTAGCTATGCTGAGCAATTCCTTCATTATGGTTATCATTTCTTTTTTTTTTACCTGAGATATTATTTCTTTTCTTATTTCATTTATAGTTTCAGGAGTTGTTTCTTTACTTCAGTTGTCATTTCAGAAATACCTGGTATGCAATTTCCAATTTCTTCTATGTCTATTTCTCCTGGACTTGTTCTGGGTGTATGGATGTCTGTGATTCCACTTGCCCCTTTGTTCTGTCATGCTCCTGGGTTCCTCCAGGTGAGTTCCCAGACACTTTGCACACTGGTGCCTACCCCATAATATAGAGGAATGGGCCAAACACTTTGATTTCTCCAAACTGAGGTTCCCAATGCAATGGAGAGGCAATTGGTGGAATTTCTGCCCTTCTACAGTTCATGAAGTCTCCCTCAATAGCAGAAGGGCACTATGCTGGGTTGGGTGGGTATTTACCACACCCATGATGCAGGCTGGGGCTTTCCCAATGGAGGATGGGTGCTGTTATGGTCTGAATTTGGCTTAGTTGTGCACATACAGCTGGCCAGGGCTTCCCAAATGGCAGCAGAGCCTACAATGGGCCCTGCAGGTTCTCTCCAGACACATGCAGATGTCTGGGGTGACTCTATCACCTAGCTATATTTTCCCCTCCTTGAGACATGATTTCCTGGAAAATTGGACCTTTCATGCAGTGTGGGATGGTAATTAAGGCAATGATTATGAGTGGAGGCCTTTCAATCTCATCACCTGAGTCAGTCACTGGATTGGGTCTGTGGTCTCCATGGCTGAAATAAAGAACTTAACCCACCCTTTTAATTATCACTTTGAACAGAAGACTGTATTCAGTGGGCCCAACCCTTATGTTTCTACTGTAAATTTGTGTTCTAGTGTAACAGTAACTAGCTGTGCATCTCAGTAACTTTCCCTGAGGGATATAGAAAGCAATCTATGTTTTTACCCACTTGGTATGATGGACAGCACAATGTGTTCACCTATGCAATAGTGTCAAAGCAGGATTTTGGACACACCTTTATGCTTTAACTGGTTTTGCACACGTTTACCCAATCATCATAGAGGGTTCAATAGACCCACACTACTCAAGATTTCTTTTTAAAAAGTTACTTTTTGATTTTTTTTTATCAAAGTATCCCAGTTCAGTACAGCTGAAATTAAAAAACCAAATTTGGAAGATTTTTAGATCAAAAGTGGATCATAAGATTACTCATTCATGGATTATGAAGATGATCCATCATGATAAAGTATATACTTTCACAACAGAAGAGTGGTGTGGGTAGATGATGATGATGATAATCATGAGTTTGACATTGGCCATGTGAGCCAAGGTTCCTGTGACCATGAAATGTAGCAAGAATCGACTGATGCAAACACAGGGAATTTAGACCTTCTTAATTTAGATGACAAAGAAAAAAGCAATGTGACTAGTCAAAATGTTGCAAAATGACCATGGAACTAACTGGAGTGATCCAGTGTTAGAACTAGGTTCAAACATACAGTAAAATGTTAGAACTAGGTTTAAAACTATAGTGAAAGTCTTGGCAGTAGTGAAACATATTGGACAGAATGCCCGTCAGCATTGCCATTTAATACTGAAATTGAAACACAAAATACTATAATATTCTGTTAGATACAACAAGGCTGAAATTCAGGTAAAACTTTCTGTGTACACCCACAGTCATATTCAAACCTGTATTTATTATGACACCTCACTAGCTGAACTGAAAGCATGCATAGGTCTGCTGTACTTAGCACAGGTTTCTCATGGTGACCACGGAAATGTAAAAGACTTGTGGAAAAGCAATAGGTCAAAATATGGCATAAAAATTTATGAACTTATAAATACAAAGACATTATTTTTTCAATTTAGTCATTTATCCTGGAACCCAGCCATCAGGTCCTTATTCCTATAGTAATAAGCTGAATGATGTTGTTAACAGACTTGTTGTTCCCATCTCCCAAGCTAATCAGAATGTGACATTTGACAATTCATTTACCAGTTTCCAACTGATATGATATTTGCTGAGAGAGCACAAGTTGATCAGCACAGGAACTGAACACAGGAGCAGAGGAGGAATTCCAAAAGAAAAGTTCTACTTTTAAAACAGAGCATTGTGTACTATAATCTTTGAAGTTTAGAAAGATACAACATGGGTTTTGTATATGACAAAGAAAAGCAAACTGGAACTGCTAATATCAACATTTTACCATGGTGGAAATATTGACAGGAAAACCTTGACAAAAATGAATGTTTGAGATGGAAATTTCCAGAACAAAACCGAATTTGGAGTAGATATTGTTAATGAATTATGCAACAACTATAATATCACTTGAAACACAAAGCATTGCCAATGGTGTGTTTTACTCAATCCTAAATATGTGTAACATAAACAGTTTGATCATTTATAAATAAAATAACAAGTGCAAAATATCACAGAGAAATTTTCTTAGAGAATTGGGACTGGTGCTCATAAAAGATCATTTTACAACAGAGAAAAAACAAAATGTTTCTTCCCAGGGAACTCTGAAAAAAAAATTATAGAGCACACTGGTGAGCTGGCAGGTTAACAGGCAGTCACATCACAAACACCTATGACCACAGGAAAAGAAAAAAATATGTCAACTGAATCCCACATGAAAGTACAGGAAAACAAATCAAGCATTTTCAATGTAAGCAATGCTTGTATATGGAACATGCTGTTGTCATGTGTGAAGAGTGCCTTGACTGTGACAATTGAAGCAAAGCTTATTTCTGTGGTAGACTTTTGTTTGTATTTATGCCATAGTTCACGTAGGCTTTTATTTTAGATGTCATCTTTTAGATTTTGTAAGCAAGTAAACAGCTGGTTTGAAAAGTTTGACATCTATTCTAAGCACTCATTGTATATTTGATATTATATTTCATTGACATTTTATTTCCCTGTTAAGTACATGTTGTACAATACAGCAGAAAGCTCCTGATAAAGCAGGAAGAGAAGAGAGGTGACGAGACTTCTATATAAGATAGGAAAAACTAAACATCCATGCTGTCAGTGTAAGCAAAACATGTACATGAAATATGCAATTGTCACATGTGAAGACAGCCTTGGTTGTGACACTTAAAGTAAAGCGTATACACACACACACACACACACACACATATATATATATATATATATATATATATATACAAACACACATGCATATATATATGCATATACCTGGTTTAAAAAATATATACACATACATATATATTTATATATGCATATATATACATATACATGATATATACATACATACAGATACACAGATATACACATACATATATATGTATTATATGTATTTTATATATATATATATGTATTTTAAACCAGGGATTGAACTCACAACCTTGCACTTGCCAGGCAGGTGCTTATGCTGCTGAGCTAAATTTGCAGCCCACAAAACTTATTTTTGTGGTAGAGTTCTATTGGTATTCGTTGCATTTCATATAGGAATTTGTTTTGGATGTTATCTTTTTAGTTTTTGTAAATGAGTACACAACTGATGTGAAGATGTTGATATGTATCTTAAATGTACAATATGTATAAATAATTTAATAATTTATTTTATTGATTTTTATATTACTATTAACTACACACTGTGTTATATAATAAGAATCTCCTGACAAAACAGCCACACTACTGAGATGTCAATTATGTCCTACTAAAAGACAAGAAAAGCAAAAGACGTATACGGGTTGGTGTAACCAATACTTGTGTATGGAAGATGCTCTTAGCATGTGTGCAGACTACCTTAGGTATGATAATTAAAGTGGAGTTTTTTTGTAAAATTTTATTGGTATTTTCATTGTAATTCATATGATAATTTATTTATGATGTTCTTTTTTAGACTTTGTACACCAAAACCCCACTGATGTTCAAAATTTTGATGGTTTTTTGTAAATACTCAGTGAACAGTAAAAGCTCAATACTTGATTTTCATGACTTTTTCCTGTTAAGTACAAATCATTTACTACAGTAAAACTCATAAAATTAAAATTAACAATTCACCGATAGAATTACCCTAAGGAATAAACATGGGTCTGACAGTCCCACAATTATGCACATTGATGGCAAAATTAGTCTTATGTTCTAAGGGCTACATCAAGTTTGGAGGTTTATTGACTTCCATCATGGAAAAAGAATTTTGAAGATTTATCAATAAAAGACATGAGAAGGTTTATTAGAGATAGGTATATAGAATACACTTGAAGAATGGAGTGTGGATGCTCAGATAATTGAAACTTCATACAGTTGGGTACAGGGAATATTTTATCTGTTTTGGGTGTTGAAAACCTGTGGAATTTGACAATCTTAGTCTTAGTCTTACATAGTGGATGGAAGAGGATGGTCTGATCTTAAGTGAAAGAGGATAATTTATAAGTAAAAATGAAATAGGTAAACTTATTTGTAAGTGAAAATGAGTTGCCCAAGTTTACTATGTTTTGAGAGAAATGAAAGAGAAACAACAAATAAATAAACTGGAATTATGCCTTTGTGATGGTTGATTGATTGTGTCAACTTGAGTAAGAGCTCAACTAAATTGGCTCAGCAATTCCACACCCCAGACCCACCTTTGGGCAGTTTGTTGCCTGGAAAATGAAGAAGGATGTATCTAGTTCTGTTTCTTTGGAGGAGCTCCAGCCTTCGCCTTCATCTTGGCCATCATCTCCTGGTTTCCAACAGAGATGTTTCAGCTTCCAGCACAGACCTACTGATCTCCTAATACTGACTCACACAGGACACTGGAGTGAGATCCAGACCTTCAAGTAGATCCTTTCACTTCCAATGTGCAGGCACCCTCTGCACTCTTCCACATCTGAATTTGTAGTTGGCCATTGTAAGCCAATGAACATTTTTATAATAATGTTTATCTTGTATTGTATCTGTTTCTCTAGTGCCACTGACTGATACAGTCCTGAAGCTGCAGTTTTTTGTAAAAGTGCAATTTTAAAAGTTCGATTTCCTTGTCTCCTTTTTATCTTGTTTTCACTTCTATCCCAACTTAGATTCAAATCTCACAGCTGTAAATTCCTTGCTCTCTGAATTTGGTCTTCTTCTGTAAGTTAAAGATAGTATTAGCATCTATTCTTAGATTATTTGAAGACTGATCTATCAAATACACCTTTAAACCCCCTGGTACATGACAGAGTTAGAATTGCTTCTCTTCTCAATTGTTTTTCAACTTGATCACAAATACATGATATGCATTTATTTGCTGTTTTACTGAGCATTTAGCTTTGTTCTCCTTAAGCAGTTGTCATTCATGAGGGGAAACAAATCAGAGTTCATGGCCTATTTGTGGAAATGAATAAACACATCAGGGTAAAATAAAGCCTTGAAATATCAAAAGCAGACATGAAATTGAGTCGAAGACTTTTAGAAAGACAAATGTAAGAGTTACTAACATCATGTTTTTGACATCTGAAGGGTATATTTGGGTGGTAGAAACTGTTTTTTCAACTGAGCTACCTGTGTTTAATTATGTACTGGGAAATCAAGCAGGATTTGAATTAATATATTTTTCAGAAAATTAATCAATGCACTATTTCACTGGTTTGGAGACACAGTATGATGTCCAGTATATACACCTCTAAATATAGCAACATTCTTAGAATTACTGTCCAAGATTTCAATGAGACCTAGTTCTGAGTTACTAAGGAAAGGTTGTACACCCACCCACAATAAGAATAATACACATTCAGTATTTCCTTTATCTAGAATTCTCTTCTTTTGGCTATCTGCATTTCCAGGTTCAAAGCCATCTTAGTGCCAGGATCTCAGAGTTCAGAGCCTCTGAACTCTTCCCCTACTTCCTTTGTTTTGCAGTTAGGCATAGTAGGGCAAGGGAAAGTCAGAATATCATAGGCATCTAAGTTAAATAGAAATTAATGTACAGTCAGAGAAGGGCTGGGTTCTCAGGAAAATCAGTGACAAAAATACAATTGTGACTGAAGGACCATCTGGAGAAGGCAAGGCCTTATTGTAGTCAGGGTTTGGAAGGAAAACAATTTAATACAGGATACATAATTTATAGAATTATTTTACAATAATCACTCAAACAGTCAAAGAAAAAAAAAGTTCCGGAGGTCTGTCCACACACTAAAGACACAAAGAATCCAGCTGAAGGCCTAGATCCCAGGCAATGTACTGAATGAGTCAAGTGAAGACCTAGTGCCTATGACAATGCCCTCCACCAGTCCAACTGGAGTCCTACAGCTCATGACAATGACTCATACAAGTCTGTTTCATGAATCTGTACTGAGAGGTCCAAAGGTCACGGTAGATAAAAATTCTATGCCAGGAAGATGAGGGATCTGTGCCAGTAGACTTAAGGATCTGCACTAGAGCTAGGAAGCAACACTCAAAGTAAAGGCCAGAGTTCCTCCAAAAAGTACCACAGCCGTCCTCAGTGACAACGAGGTCCTGAGTTCCTCCAATGATGAGAACAGCTGAGTTCCTATCAGGAAGCCAATGTGACAAGCTTCTCCTGGAGATTAAATCAGCACACCAACTTCCCCTCTGCATGTGGGAAACAGTGCTCATAGTAAAGAACAGAGTTCCCTGAAAGTGAGCTGTAACCATTCTCAGGGACAACAAGGTCCCAAGCTCCTTGGACAATGAAGACAGTGAAGTTCATATCAGGAAAGAAGCTCAACAACCTCCTCCAGGAGAATGAACAGCAATAGGAGAACCAACAACAGCCAGGAGAAACAACAACACCTTTTCTTCTCTGTTTCTCCTTTTTGTGTTGGCAACAATCCTCAGGTGGGCCTTCCCCATCCAGCACCATGCTGATTCAGTTCATCTGGGTGTTACAAGTTGACCACTAGTTGTCAGTCCACCACAATCCACCCTGGTCAACTTGGCAATCATACACATTTCCTTAAATGTGGCAGATCTGTGAAAAGTTAAATCTCTTGGTCTATTCTGATTTACATTAATATTACAATTTTTGAAACAATTACACGTAGACAATTCTTATTGCACTCATTCCTGCACCAAAAGCAAGATATTCAAAGGGTGACCAAAATTCAATGTTAAAACCAAAATACTTTGACTAATTAATCTGATTACAAGCATATCTAAAAATGACATTAAAATCATATTAAAAGAACAATTACAATCACAGTCATTGCTTCCTATTAACTTTTAACAGGGCATGGCAAGACTAAAAAGCAGAGATCTCCTGAAATTTAATTGTGCTCTTCCCTTCAGATGAAAAGCTTCAGTTCATTTTTTCATTTGTCCTGTTTGTCATGGTTTATGTCAGTGGCCCCCAAGACTCATGCAATTATGCATTTTTATTGGTTCATTGTCTAGCACTTGGATTGGTGGTGTGAGTGTTACACCCATCTAAGGGTGGTGCCAGGATATGATGTAATGGTGGGAAGAAGGTGTGTGTCTCTCTCTCTCTCTTGCTGGTTTCCACCTTGCTTTTTGCAGCTGCCATGAACTGCATCCCCACCATGCCACCCTGCCTTGGAGCCAACTGAGTATGGACTGAAACCTCCAAGAACTGTAAGAAATAAACCTTTCTTTCTTTCATTTTGGGTGTTGGGTATTTTGTCCCAGCAATGAGTAAAGAGTAGCTAAGACTCAGGTCTTCTCAACAACCATATTGTCCTCTATGTTATCCTCAAAACCCACAGTTCCACTGGAGCTTTCCTTCTGGCAAATGCTTCAAATCACTCTCGTGGCTCTTTGTTGTTATTTTCCAACATAGATCTAGCCAAAAGCTCTCCATGGTAACCATGATACCATTCCAATCATAGACTGAACTGAAATTTTTCTGCCACCCAGGTAATATCTCTAAACACAAGCAAAATGCAGACCAACTTTCAGCCAAAGCAGAGTATACTCATGGGATCCAGCAGACAATGTAGTCCTCACTAGAAGCCTCCTGAGTTTCATCTTAATTGGCAGCATTTCCATCAGTACTCTGATTTTCCAGACTTCAGCCAGTCTCTAATATAGTTTACAGCATACAGGGGCTTTTTCTTTGGCCAGTCTCTCAAAATTATTCCAAATTAATTTCCAAGGCTCTTAAGCTACATGGCGAGGCAACATCACAGCAGTGAACCCACTCTCCTGGTACCAAAATCTCTATAGTTCACTGGCTCCAATGCAGAGTGGCATGTGTCAGAGGGGTGTCACAGAGAAAAACAATTCACTGCACACAGAAGACAGCAAAAGTATGCAAAGTTAAGACAAACCTCTTTCTATCCCTTGTATTATATGCTACTGGGACTAGGGTGGTGCCAAACAAATGACTGCACCAAATTTTTTCTGCCACCCAGGGAGTATCTCTAAACACAACTTGAGCATCACACACTCTAGATAGTCATCTCTGAAAGAGTCTCACCTAACACTACATGAGGTTTGGGAGGACATCTAGACCCAAACCATGACATCAGCCTTGTCAGTAAAATTGCTGGGGATCTGAAAGCTTCGAAATTCAGCCTAGCCAAGTTAAACCCCTGGGGTGGGGAGACTATAAAGGAATGGGTCACACCCCTTGGGCCAAAAGGCTCCTACTAACAGAAGAGGCTCTGCCTTTCCTCATCAGTGGGGACTGATCCAGGGATGCAGCTACAAGAATTTTATAGATCCTGATTTTCACTCTTTCTGTCTGCAGATGGGAATAACATCATCTATTCCTTATGAGTTTTCTTAACCATTGGAATGAGTTCCACACTAAGATCATTTAAAGAGATCATCTTATATTTCTGTGAAATAAAAGTGGCTATGTATCCACCTGGGAAAAATGACACATGGCCACTTCTCAGAAGCCTAAGATATAATGCCATATTTCAGGTATATCTTTACTATAAAGAACAAAAACAATAGTCAGAGATGCCTGATACTCAAGCCTTTACGGTCCTCTATCAGAGGCCTGATCTGTACACTAGAAATTATCACCTCTCAGGAGCTGATGCTGCAGAGGACTCTTTCATGTCAGCTCCTCCTTCCCACAGACTAACTCCTCAGCAACCTAACTAGTCAGTACCCTATGGATTCCCTGAATCCATACCATATTAGTTCTGGGTCTGATTATCAGCAGGCCCCAGATTCAGGGAACTCAAAATCTAAGCCCATCACTGCTCTCTCTACCCCTTTGACGGGTGGCAAGCAGTAAGGATACAGTCCATGAGCTGAGCATGGTGGCATCACCTATAATCCTAGCACTCAGGAGGCTGAGGTAGGAGGATCACCACAAGTTTGAGGCCAGCCTGGGCAATAGCAGGTTTAAACTCACCTAAATTACACTGTGAGACCAGGCCTCAATAAAAAAAGGAAGAAAGAAAAGAAAAGATCATAGAACAAGACCTTTGTCATTGGAAAATAGACTGCTTTCATTCCTAGAGAGGGATGAGTCCAGCCCTCACTGTAGTGGCCAGGGAAGTATGCCCAGACAGTGAGTGGTGATGGTGTTTAACACAACCTAAAAGACTCCCACACAAGAGCATCGTAATTACTCCACAGGACCTCATGTAACTTTATAGGTAGTATACAAACAAGTTACATTCCTCTGTGACACTAGCATGACTTATTCAGGTCTTATTTCTTATTGGGGTGAGATTTCATTCGATTCTAAAGTTGTTGAGAGTAATATGACAGCTTTCTTTATATGAACTGCTATTTTGAATATTTCCTTTTCCAAAGACCCTAAACTATATCTTCAAAGAAAATGGTATTTTCTTAAGAAAGAAGCTAGACTAGAGTTAAAGCCTATTGTTGATAAGATTTTGGCTACAAGACTAACTGCAGCCATGCCAGTCCCCATGCTACATACTCATTTTACCAATAGTTAAGCCATCAGAAAAATATTGCCTAATACAGATTTCACACCTCTATTAATCATTTCTTTTGCCTTTAAGGTAAAGAAAATAATTAAAGTTACCTCTCCATTGAAAAGTCCAAGCCACCTGAGACACCAGAGGACACAGAAGGGTGATGAACCTCATGTACCTGTGAAGCAATAGATGACCTCAAGTATCCTTTTAGAAAAGAAAATACCAACCACTCCATGAACCAGATAACTACACCAGTTATTCCTTCTAACTAAATTGTATGGCTAGTCTTTCTACTGTCTTTTTTTTACTACACTTTCTAAAATAATAGTTGTATCTGGTCCATAAAAAGGCCATGGCCAAATACAGTTTAGTGCACTCTGGTTTATAAATCATTGTGTTTTTTGTGTATGTCTGTTTATCTGTCTGTTCAGTTCATGTTAATGACCAGTTGCAACATCTACAGCTGTTTTTGTTTGAGCTCAACAATTTCCTTTTTTCATCTTTTTGCCTGTTTTGAGGAAAACAGGCAAAATGGAAAAATGTTTATACTAGTTAAAATGTTTATCTCTATAATTTAAGTCTGTTTATAGTTAAAATAAGTGTTATTAATGTTAAAAACCTTTCATCTAGGTTATCAGCCAATCAAAATGATGTCAACTGGTTTTACAAATGCAAAGCCTGTTGTCTGTGTACAATAACTTGGGAGTCTTTCATGGGTCAAGACTATCATTGATTGTTATGATCTTGTTCTCATAGATTATCCAAAATTTTTAAAAATAACTAAATGAAGACCCGTTGGGCTTGGGAAAACTGCTGAAGAAGACTCCTTTTAGTGAATAAAGGAGAAGCTACCTGGAGACAGTTATTCCAGTGTTTATTTACTAATGGGTCCCCCAATAATTTCCATAGACTTATGGGACACATACCCTAATAAACATTACTAAATATGTTATTGTAATATGTTTATATTGGTTATCATTAAAAGGTTAAATTCACTGTGGGTTAAACAATAAAGTTTTCTTATTAGGTGCTCTTGGTACAAAACTAAATTAAGAGACAAGGTTTCTAAATAGCTGTGACATTCACTATGGCTAATTTCATAGTGTATTATATTCATAATACACTAGGTGTACAGGTCTTCAAAAATGTAAACCTAGGTTTTTCTGTGGTGATAACCTTTCCTTTTGACTCAAATATCTGCCTTTCTTTCACTTGTGTTCCAGATGCTTGTAATGAGAGGTACATTATCAGGCCAATATAAGACCATTAGACAAATTGTAATTTTAAGAAAAAGACAGGCTTGTGCAATGTGTGTATTTTGTATGTGTCAGTATCCTTAGAGATGCTCAACTGTTGAGAAGTTCAGACAGTATCACCTGCTAGAGATTGGAGGCTAGACACTGAAAAATTGTGGGGTGTATCTATGGACAGGTGAATTCTTCTGCAATGGCATCCTATTGAAGAATAGCAAATTACATGAGAGTTTCATGTCATTTAATGTCTTATGATTAGATGGAAATGATTGACTAAAAAACTATTCTAAACTAAGATGGACACTTAAATGTTTATGAAATATAATGTCATTATGATTGTCATACTGAAATGCTATATTGGATCTTGACCTCAAGTTTTCTTCATAGAACTTTATAAATGCTATCTGTTAACACATTGCAGGAATTTAACTTGATTGTTAAGAAAATGACAGTACTCTGGCTATACTTTGTATTTCAAAGTTCTTGATATTCAGATGAGAATATAATGGTTAAACTCACTATTCTCACTTCAATACTGGCGCAACTGACCTTCTGGATGTTTGCCAAGTAACACTTGCAAACCAAAGTTAAATGATAACTGGGCTGTAATGTAGCAAATAATTTGCTCCTGGCTCTCTGAGGTAAACAAAGACGCAGGACATGAGAGACCTCTCTGCAGGATTCTACAATTTTGGTGATTGACCCAATCTCCTGAACAAGGAGTCAGAAGTCCATCAATGTATACTGTGCTAAAAAGGATGGTCACCAAGGAGGAAAACGTCTCCCATGCCTTAACAGAAAGCCCCATGTCAAGCAAGACCATGACCCATCCTGGCAGCTGACACAGACACAGGAACTGAGAGGCTCTGTAGATGGTTCCAAAAGTAATGCCTGGGCAGACTTAACTGACCTTGATAGATAATGAGAGGTAAATTTTGGTTGACATGGTCTCACTTTAGCCTAGTCTTGAACATTCTGCAGCAGGCGAGTATAACCAAAGACATATAAAAGTAATAGCAATATAGGCTATCAGTTATGACCTACATTCCCCGATCTCCCAAATGAGTGTATCGCGGAGGTTAAATAAAAAGAGACAATTGTATGAATTTTTAGGGCTCCAGGAGGGTCAAAACCCTTTAGTTGAGCTCGTGACTCTGAGGGCTAAGACAAAAGGTTCTCTGGATTAGCCCACTTTATTAGGACAAAAGGCAGGGAAACTGAGGAAAGCGCAGGTAATGAGCAGAACCCTGGGAGTCACTTCAAAGACTTCTACAAGTAGTAAATTATGCCAATTTAGGAGAAGTGTCCTATCTCCAATTGACATTTATGGTAGGATTGATACTGCATGAGTGATTTCTGCAGCTGCAGTCTCTATCTTGTTAATTGGGATTAGAGTCAAGTTTTCCGCAGCTGTGGCCTTATCTTGTTCTTTGAGGTATCTCTGGCCTCACAGGCCACTACAGGCCTCAGCCAGGACCAGTGATTCATAGAGGTTCACTTACTATGAATCAACTTCCATCACCAGGCAAGGGGCCGAGGCCTAGGACAGACTCACAGATAAACATACAAAGCCAATTAGTAAAATTTAAATGGTGTAGTGGTCTCCAACAATAGGCTAAACATAAAAGAGTCTCCAATCACTGTCCTCTGCTGACAGTTTCTTATTATACCTATAGACAGGTCCAGGAGCCAGCTGGTTAAAAGTGCTATTTCAGTCCCTTAAGAACAGGATCTGATGTGGTTCCTTTCCCAATCTGCCTTTCTATTCTAGTGCTCATGCTTTGGTCATACATACCTTCATCTTTGGTATAGTTTATTTACTCTCACGCAGAGACCGCCAAACCCCAAGTGATCATACAGATGAAATCCAGAGTAGATATGCCAGATGACATTCCTGTTTTAAGTTATCACATGACATCTATTATGTCTTCTCTATTTCTTTTGGGATCAAACTGCTTCTGAGATAATAAACAGTGAATGTCTACATGAGACCTTAAAGCAAATCACATCTTTCTCCAGTAAAGGATAGCCACCTAAGAATTTGACAGACAGCCTAGATGAACTTGCCCAGAATATTTTCTTGCTTTAAAACTGTATAGACTTGCCGGGCTTGGTGGCCGGGCTTGGCGGCACACTCTTGTAATCCCAGCACTTGGGAGGCTGAGGCAGGAGAATTGCTTGCAAGTTCAAGACCACTTGGGCTACAAAGTGAGCTGAAGGCCAGTCTGAACTGTATAGCGAGACCCTATCTCAAAAAGACAAAAAAAAAATATAGACTTACTGACAGCAATGTTGTATAACATCAGAGGGGGCTAGATCTCTTAACAGCTGGCATAAAGAAACTATGTTTGCCTATAAATGAAAATTTTACTTCCATTGTCAATAGGTCTAAAATAGCAAGAGATATGGCACAAAAGCTGACTGGCCAAGCTTCTAAGATTCATAAAAACTATCTGAGTCATGAATGTCCTTGTCAAATATCTGGAATTGAGGATCTTGGTGACTGTCCTGGACATGGCCTTTGCCATGCTTCTCATAGTCATACTTTTAGATCTTATATACTTAATCTTTTATTCACATTTGTTTCCTCTCATTTACAGCCATCACTCATGGTGACCATAATGTGAGATCAGAACCTGCTTCCATGTGCATGGTTCATGAATAAATCTTCAGAAGTAGGGTTCAGCTCCTTTGAACTCCTAGATCAGTCAAGGCAAGAGTTTCTTGGTCTCCCTATAGGTAGCTACCTGTGCCCCTATTCAGATAGAAATAGCTGTAGAAGATGGGACTTCCTACTTTAACTTCCCTCAAAGATTTTCAGGGACCAAGGCTCTCAGGGGAGAATAGCACTGCCACAAACACAGGAATTGAGTGAGCCACTCCTTCCTCTCCATCAACCATAAGCAACACACCAACATAAAGATTATCAATGCTTCCATGATCCTAAAAGAAGTGCAAAATAAAATAACAAAAGTCTAGGAGGTCACCATGCATGAGGTTGCACAATATTGTGTCTGATCCTGTAAATACTTGAATCCTGAGTTACTGAACCTCTTGTTCTCCTTTTGCTCTTTTGCTTGTTCCTGTTGCTAGCATCCCATGATCTTCAATAAATACAGTTGCTTGCTGCTTACCATGAGGTGTATGCTTGGCAGTTTTTTCCTTGTCCTACACAAGATCCTGAACTATTTTGGTCAATTCAGGTATAACATGTATATGACGTTTTATGGTAATCTTCACTGTAAACCTTGGTGAAGAACCACAAAAATGACTCTCCAAGCTGAATCCAACACAGGGCTTCAAATTAAGTTAATAAGAAATCAAAAATGGTTACTATAGTATATCCTGCTATCTTTGGAATAGCTGTCCATGCCATCAAACTAGTACAAGTAGACAAGCTGGAACAGAATATAACCAAACTAAACAAAGTGATGAAAACAATATGGGTTTCAAATCATGATACAAGATTAACAATGTCCACTGCCTGCCCTTTTTAGACAGTTCCTCCCCTTTCACTTTCACAGGGTGCATTGTTCATTTTATATCCCACTAACTCCTTTAGTTTTTAGCCTAGTGAGGCAATCTGCTATTTATCTAAGTGATTCTGAACCATTTTACACCTGAGTATGATCTCAAGTTGTACCCATTTTCCTACAAGAGCCTAAAGGTTTCCTTCCTTATAGCTGAGGAGTTCTCCATTGTATAAAAGTGTTACATCTTTCTGACCAATCTGCAGCTGAAGGATGAGCTACTCCCAGTTTTTTCTGGTTCCCTGTTATATAGAGCATTATTTTCTCATCTTTGACTTTCAGACTATAAACTCTTTCAGGTTAATTGTACTTCATATATAGAACATCTTGATGGACTCTATCTCCTGATCCACTCTGCCTGTGTTTCTTTTTATTAGTGTATCAAGGCTATGTTAGTGATTGTGGCCAACCTTCTCAGCCTCATCTCTGCCATGCTATTTTCCTGCCATTGGTTGTCTACTTTTCTCCTTCATTCCACTATCTTCTTCTTTCAATGATTCCCCTTCTGCTGCTGTTCCTGAAACCATGGTCTATTTTGCTCTCTCTAGAATGTCCTTGAGTATTTTTTGTAGGGTTGGATTGGTGGTCATGAATTTCCCCAGTTCCTCTATGTCATGATTTTGAGAGATAGTTTTGCAGGGTACATCAGTCTGGATTGGAGGTTATTTTCTTTCAGGGCTTGGAATACTTCAAGTTCCTCTTAATTTGATGGTTTGTGTTGAGAAGTCTGTCATGCTTCTGATGGGATTTCCTTTATATATGATCTGTTTCTTTTCTCTGACAGCTTTTAATATTCTGTTCTTGTGTTGAATTTCTGGGATCTTGATTATTATATGTCTGAGTGTAGATCTATTTTGGTTATAACTGGCTAGAGTTCTGTATGCCTCATATATTTGCATATCATTTTCTTTTCCTATGCTTGGGAAGTTTTCTTTAATTATTTCTGTAAATAGCCTTTGTATTTCATTTGTGTTTACACCTGCTTCTTCACTCATGTTTTTTATTCTTAAGTTATAGATCCTCTTGTCATCTTCTAGTCTTTGTATTTTTACTTCTTCATTCCTTGTTATTTTTAAGAGATCTTTCCTTTCATGATCACAAGTTGCAAACCTGTCTTCAAGGTTTGATAGTTGATTTTAATTTCTTTCAATAAGTTTTGCCAGCTTTTAATGGAATTCTTAATTTCCTGGTAATCTTTTTTAATCTGTTTCATGTATTCTAAATTTTTTTATATTCTTCATTGTAGGTTTCCGCCCTTTTTTCTATGCTCCTCTATTCTTCCATCTGTGTCTTCTTTTCAAGTGCTTAGCATTTCTTTTATTATTTTTCTTATATCTTCCTTTACTTGTATTAATATTTCTGTTTTAAGTTCTTTTATAGTTTGATGAAGTTATTTCTTTGTCAGATGCTGTTGCTTCAAAAACTACAGGTGTGCAACTCCTGACCTCTTCTGTGCTTACCTCTCTTGGGCCAGTGCTGCTTGGGTTGGAGGCTGGAGACTGCCTTTTGTTTCTTCCTCTTGTCATGTTCCTGGTTTCTTCCAGACAAGTGGGTAATGGGTCCCTGGCATTTCCTGTATTGCTTATAATTACTCCAAAGCATGCTGGCTAGGGATTGCTGCTTTCCTCAATCTTTTTTTAAAATTTTATTTAAAAACAAGACAAAACAAACAAAATAGGAAAAATGGTAGAAACAATACAAAATTCCAAGAAAAAAAAGAAAAGAACAAAAAATACTAAGAAATCATTACTTGATAACTTACATACTGTCATCTTGGAAATAGTTGTTCAAGTTACAAAGTTACAACATATGAAGTACACATGCAAGTAATGAGACTGTTAACAGTTCTATTTCATGATCTAACAAAAACAGTAACATGGTCATTCATCTTACACACTTAAACATACATGCAATTTTATCTTTTAGAGCACTTTCTTTTCCTCTCTTTTTTACAGTAGCAATTACACATTTTGGGTTTTATTACTATACACTTCTTATTACTTTTTACACTAGAGAAACAATGTGATATTTATAAATATGATTCTTATTTATTTCACCAATGAGGATAGTATCAAGTTGTCTCCATTTACCTACAAAGGCCTCAAGATCATCCTTCTTCATAGCTGAGTAATACTCCATTGTATAAAAATCTCACATCTTTTTCATCCACTCTGCAGTTGATGAGCATCTTGGTTGTTTCCAAGATTTAACTATTACAAGTTGTACTGCTATTAACATGGGTGCACATGTATCACTGTGATATGATCTTTTCAGTTTTTCTGGGAAAATACCCAGGAGGGGAATAGCTGGGTTAAATGGAGCTTTGAGTCCTTGTCTTCTGAGAATTCTCCATATTGATTTCCATAGTGATTGCACCAGTCTATACTCCCACCAACATTGGAGCAGTGTTCCTTTTTCCCTGCAGCCTTGCCAACATTTGTTATCAGTTGATTTCTTGATGGCAGCTATTCTTTCAGGAGTGAAATGAAATCTCAATGTTGTTTTAACTTGCATTTCTCAAATGACCAGTGATGGTGAACATTTCTTCATGTATTTATTTGCCATTTGTATATCTTTATCTGAGAACTGAATGTTCATCTCAGATGCCCATTTTTGGAGAGGATCTTTGAATTTGGGGGGCTTGATGTTTTTCAATTCTTTATATGTTCTTGATACAAGTCCTTTGTCTGAGGGATTTCTGGCTAAAATTCTTTCCCATTCTGTGGGTTTTCTCTTCACTCTGTTGGTGATTTCTTTTGAAGTACAGAAACTTTTCAATAATATGAGATCCCAGTTGTTGATTCTCTGAAGCATTTCCTTGCAGTTTGCATTTTGTTTATGAATTCTCTGCCTACCCCTATGTCTCCAAGACTTGTACCTATCCTATCTTCCCATAGATTTAGTGTTTCTGTTTTAATGTTTAAGTCTTTGATCCACTAAGACTTTAGTTTTGTGCATGGTGATAGGCATGTATCTAGTTTCAGTCTTCTGCATGTGTAGAGCAAATTTTTCCAACACCATTTATTAAAGAGGTTATCCTTCCTCCAGTGAACGTGTTTAGCCCCTTTGTCAAATATCAGGTGGCTGAGTGTGTACTTATACTTGCATCTTCTAATCTATTACATTGGTCCTCAAGTCTATTTCTTTGCCAGTAACATGCTGATTTTATCACTGTGGCTTGGTAGTACAGTTTCAAGTCAGGAATTGAGATGCCTCCTGCCTTGCCTTTATTGCCCAGAATTGCCTTTGCTATTCTAGGTTTCTTCTGTTTCCAAATGAATTTTAGGACTGTTTTCTCTAGATCTGTGAGGTGTGTTGATGGTATTCTGATTGGGATTGCATTAAATCTGTATAACAGTTTTGGGAGTATGGTCATTTTCACAGTGTTGGTTCTTCCTAGCCAAGAGCAAGGAATATCCTTCCATTTTCTAATATCCTCTTCAATCTCCTTTTTTTTAGCATAGTATAATTTTCAGCATATAGGTATTTTACATTCTTAGGTTGATTCCTAAGTATTTCATTTTTTTAGATGTTATTGTGAAGGGTGATATTTCCATAATTTCTTTCTCAGCGAGTTTCTTGTTTGTGTACAGGAATGCTATTGATTTTTGCGTGTTGAGTTTGTAGACAGCTACACTGCTGAATTTGTTTATTACCTCTAGCAGTCTTTTAATGGAGTTTTTGGGGTGTTCTATTCAGAGTATCATGTCATCTGCAAATAGTGATAATTTAGCTTCTTCCTTTCCTATCTTTATTCCTTTTATTTCTCTTTCTTGTCTGATTGCCCTGGCTAACGTTTTCAGAACTATGTTGAAAAGGAGTGGTGATAGTGGACATCCTTGTCTTGTTCTTGATTTTAAAGTGAAAGGTTTTAGTTTTTGTTCATTTAGTATAATAGTGACTGTTGGTTTGTCATAGATGGCCTTTATAAGGTTAGGGTAGACACCATGTATTCTGAGTTTCTGAAGAGGAAATAGTACAGATTAGAGCAGAAATCAATGCAATTGAAACTAAAAAAACAACACAAAGAATTAATGAATCAAAAAGCTGATTTTTTGAGAGAATAAACAAAATTGACAAACCTCTAGCTAACCTTACAAAGCAAAAGAAAGAAAAAACCCACATACATGCAATAAGGACTGAAAAGGGTGAAATTACTACAGATCCCATGGAAATTCAAAAGATCATGAACACCTACTTTAAGAATCTCTACTCACATAGAGCAGAAAACACAGAGGAAATGGACAGATTTTTAGAAACATATGAACTACCAAAACTCAATCAGGGAGATATAGCAATTTTGAATAATACAATATCAGCTATTGAAATTGAAAACATAATAAAAAACTTACCAACAAAGAAAAGTCCAGGTCGTGATGGATTCACAGCTGAATTATTCAAGAAATTTAGAGAAGATTTGATGCCAATACTCCTTAAACTCTTCAATGAAATTGAAAAGAAAGCAGTCATCCCTAAATCATTCCTGGAGGCAAGCATAACTCTCATACCAAAACCAGAGAAAGACTCAACCAAAAAGGAGAACTATAGGCCAATCTCACTAATGGACATATATGCAAAGATTCTCAATAAAATACTGGCAAATAGAATGCAGCAAATCATCAAGATTATACACCATGACCAAGTGGGATTTATTCCAGGAACGCAGGGACGGTTTAACATACACAAATCAATAAATGTGATACACCATATCAACAGAGCCAAAAACAAAAACCATATGGTCATCGCAATAGATGCAGAAAAAGCTTTTGATAAAGTCCAACACATGTTCATGATAAAAACCCTGCTTTCCTCAATCTGCTGGTTACTAGTATAAGCAGGGGTTGGACAGGCTGGCCTCTCCCTTCTGAGCTGGTTAATCACTGGGAGTCTTCACCACATTAGTGTGTGCTGCACAGGTGGGGTTGGTTATGGATAGTTTTAGGGAAACCTCAGCCTTGACTATGGGACCGCACACAGGGGTGATACTCAGTCCAAGCAATTTTCACCAATCTTCTCTGTGCTAGGAGTGGCTGAATGAAGCTGGCCGCAGTTCTGGTTCTGTGCTTATCCTGCTGGACTCCAAGGTGATAACTGGGCAATCGTCCACTCCCACAAGAGGACTGAGTCCTTCACACTCACCACGAGCTGGTACAGTTCTCTGGTCTACTGGTCCCTTCCGTGACCATGTCTTCTTGCCAAGGCCTTTGGTCTTGCCAACCCCAACTTCACTGTGACTGTATGTCTCCAGATTCCAATGGCCCTTCACACATAGCGAGACCAGCTCTGATGGGACAGCACGTCTGGCTACTGCCTACTATTTAAGTTTTTCTTTTCTTTTCTTTTCTTTTCTTTTCTTTTCTTTTCTTTTCTTTTCTTTTCTCTTTTCTTTCTTTCTTTCTTTCTTTCTTTCTTTCTTTCTTTCTTTCTTTCTTTCTTTCTTCTTTCTTTCTTTTCTTCCTGGATCAACAGGATCCATTTCTTTCCTTCTGGTCTTCTCCAGAACGCTATATTCCAGCATCTGGGCTGTTTCTCTGTGAGAGGCTTTTTATTTTGCTGCTTATTGTTCTGCCATCTTCCCAGAATTCTATTCAACATATTTTAAAACCAGTAGACACTAATAACTGAAGGTTTTTTTGTAGAAAAAACATATCAAGTTTTTACAATTTGAATAGTACTTGCTTTCTTTTCTCTGTGTAATTTATAATATGGAGCAAACTTCCCACACTTCAATGAATTATGAGGTTCTAAGTTTGAATAAGCTCTTAGCATTTCAACTTCTGTGCTCTCAGCATTGTGCTATATATCTGTGGGAATCCCTCTAATATGGAGTGTTTTTCATTTTTGTTTTTCTAGGTGACTCCTGGGACTTCTTCTTCCTTTTCATTACAACCAGTTTCCACGCTTATAGCTATAAATTCACCGTCATGAAATTCCTCCACCTTATAAGTACCACCTTTAGAAATGGCAGAGCAGATATATCCATTTTTGTCTATTTTAACTCTATTTGCATTTTATTTGTATACTGCAAAATTATTTGCACAATGCAGTAAAAGTTCTTACCATGTTACCTAGCTGCTAACCTCTCTTACTTCCTGCCCTAATCTTTAAAGGTTTTCAATTCATACTTTATGTTACAGAACTCAGCTAAAGAAGTTATATGATCTCCTTTGTTAGCATCAATAGGCTGTGCTAAACTTGATGGAAGAAAACAAGCGCTAAAGGTTAAAATAACTCCTTAGCACATAGGCTGAATTAATGAAGCATTTGAAGATAAAAAGCAGATGTTCACATTATTAAGCCCCCAGTAGAATCAGGATGGCAGTAGTACTTTTAAAAAGTCAAAATAGTTTTGTTTCAAGTATTGGGAAACTAGGAAGCAATACACCTACATGCTTTGTTTCTTGAGTTTGATCTGAATAACAAATATGTACTGGCTACTTACTAAGGAACTTTGAAAGAGGTGATGAAAAGGTCACTGATCACAATTACATCAGTTACTTACATGGTGATTTGTGGACTAATAGATTAGCAACAAAATTTGCACTTTAGACAATTACAATTATGCAGTTAATATATTGTAGTCCTTGAAATATTAACTATGCTTTGAGGGACCATTGGTATTAAACCAACAGAACAAAAAGTTATACACTTCAGAGCCACACAAAGTGAGAACTTCAGATACATAAAAGTATCTGTTCTTACAACCCAACCTTGTATTTTTCTGAAATTCACAGAGAGAAAAGCAAAGTAATGGAGTACAGGAGCAAAAATCATAAATATAGGGAAATTATAACATAATCAAAGAGTCAGAAAGAGGAGAAAAAAGGGTTGATGACACAGGAAAAATCCTGCCAAGTCTCTAGGAGGGAACTATGTTTCCCTTCACTGCCATCATCAGGTAATTCAAAGAATTTGAAGACACAGGAACCAGGAAGTACAGTGGTGAACTTTCAGTCTCCAGCATCAAAGGACTGACTGGAAAATCAGTTGTAGCCTAAACCAGAAATATCTCTTGATTTCCATTTGTAAAGACTCTGTCTGAAAAAAAAATTGCATCTGGAGGTCCATCCAACACACATTGAGAAGTTAAGTCACATAAAACTACAACACACCTTCTCCAAACTTTTTATGTCCCAGATAAGTAGTATAATTCACCAGACCTTCATGTTATAGAATGAGAAATCCATTCAGGAACTGATAGTGTAATTGGTGTCCAAAGCAGGTTATCAAATTATTATCAGAGAAAGAAGAAATATCTTTTGTTTGCCTGCAAGGATGCACACATGACCACTTAGCTTTGTCCCATGACAGGGTCTAAGAATGTATCCAAAAAGGAGATGGAGACCTCACATAGGTTCTATAGTCTCCTTTTATAATAAGAAAGTAATGTTAGGACAGGTGTGAGACACAGACAGATTTATTAGGCAGAGTTAGTGAAAGAGTTTTGCCCTAGAATAAATTACTGTACAGTTATGGCTATGGTCTAACATGGTGGAAGGCCAAAGGGGAAACGCTTACCACTTCCTGCTTCTTCATCAGCCTCAATTGCAACTCCCCTTCCATTTTGCGCACATGGAGAAAATTCCAGTCAGCTCCTTGCACCTCATCAGTGCCTACCCTAAGCACCACCCCCGCTCAAAGCTTATATATGTCCCATAAACCTCATTTTCCAGTCGAAGGAGACAGCACAGCCACCATGGGTTGTATGCTCCTTTCTACATCCTCATCTCAATAAACCTGTTTGTTTTGTACTTTTACTTCTCTATTGCACCAGAGAACTCTAACAGTCAGAAAATAAGAGAGAATGGGAAAACAATGACAGCTTGAGCAACTGGGAAGGATTCATTCTAATGAAGAGGCTCAGACAGGCCTGTTCATGAAAACATGAAGAGCTGGGATGGGCCAGGGTCCACAAATTACTTATCTCAGTCCTAGTTTCATAGTTAGAGAAATTCTTATAGCATGATGGGCAATTCTAGTCCCATTGGATAGCATTCTTGCTTATGAAGGAAACTACCTTTGTTCCCATCATGGAGTAATTGGCTCTGTTTTTAAGAGGTGAGCCTATCACAGGGAGGTCCATGAGACTGCTTTTCTTGGCACCTAAGAGGGGTTATAGGTTTGGAAACTTCTGGAAGTTGTGCCACAGAGGTCTGGAACTGGAAATTTTAAAAGATGGCAAGTAAGTGTCTCTGAAAATTACTTTAGTTACTCTTATCTTGTGCTTTCAGGCTTAAAAGGAAATGAAGGTCTTGGTATAGCTCTGGGGCACAGCACCTGCCTGGCAAGTATAAGGTCCAAAAATAAATAGAAATGAGATAAAATGGCTTAATTTAGGGCTAATAAGCCTTATAATACAGACACTTCTTAAATGATTAACACACCTATGTGTAGAGCTGAGCAGAGAGCTATAAACCAAAGGTCTAAGGTAATAAGGGAGTCAAAAACTTGAGTTTCCTTGTCTTCTTCTTACTTCCATTCTACCTCAGCTGCCCTGAGCCCCCATTACCTCCCTCACAGAAATCACAGCTCTCTGGCTGCGTGGTAGTCTCTGAGTGTCTCAATCCTCAACTTCTCCCAGTTCAGATTCACAAGAACCCCTGGGCTCCTGCACATGCTAGCAACAGAGCAGCAGTGCTTTTCGAGTTGATGAAGAAACATTTTTCCCCTCACGCTTCATAGGTTTGGCCCCAAAAGATCTAATTAATTTCTCCTTTCCCTTTCCTCAAAGATAATGGTGTTTATTTTCTACCATTCTGGTGCATACTATCTTTCCTAGAGTTATTTTCCATTTTCAGTCTATCAGTCAGATATCCCCACACACATTCCAATTGCTTATTTGGAACATTTGATCACAAACTAGAAAATGTATTTAGTGCTAATTCCTGCACATGGAGTCGTTTATTTTCATTTACTTTTCTTATCTTCCAGTGCCTTTAGAACCTACCAAATATTGTACACAAGCCCTTCAGCATGGCACAACACATTTGATCCTATTAAAAAGATTAATCCCAGGACCAGAAAAAAAAGAATGTAGAAACAATGTACAAAACACCAAGGTGTTAACAGTCCTTACAGAGCTTTATTTTATGCAAGGTTTATTTCTGTGAAGTAGTAACTGGTTTTAACTTTGCCTATAAGTTTGGCTGCAAGATTTCCTTTAGTACCCTTGAGATAAGCCTTTTACCTTCCCAATGCTACACTTGATTGTGAATCAGTGTTTTGATTGTAGGAATAGTTTTAAAATTATCTTGTATACGATGCAGCAGGAGAGGTATCCTTTGGAGTTTCCCCCACCATGCTCACTTACCACTGTAGTTTGACAGTAACATAGTAAAACTGGCCACTTGCAGATGTGAAATTACATAACTGGTTACAAAGAACAGGACAGAGAAACTGGAAATTTTCAGTTTGAGATGGATTTTATTTAACCAAATATGACCAAAAAAATGCAGAAATAGCTTCAGTCATTTTAGTCGCAAGCCTCAAGACAAACAGATCATTTACCCCTGATTTAAGCAGTTCCAGCATCTGTCCACACTAGACTCCTCCCAGGATCACTGATCTTAGGCCAAGGTTGTTATGTATCAGTTTTGCGTAGGAAACTCCAAAGGTGCTGCCAAATATGCAGCTATCCCAACTCCATCCCACAGTGCTTTTGAATCAACTGGCTTGTGAATGTCTGGAAATCTGGGAGCCTCATAACTTGGTCTCCTGCAAAATTTGAAAATATTTTGAATGCATAAAAAGGGAATGTTCTTGCTCCTATTTTAATAATTCTAAATTATGAACTTTTTTTTATAAGTTAGGAGATTTGCCTTTCAGAGATGCCATGGTGTAATTTACAGCAGTGGTTCTCCACCTTTAGTGTAGGTCAGATTTAGTCAGGAGGCTCTAAAAGTACTGATTATTGGCCTGTGACTCAAAGTTTCATATTTCAAAGTGGAACTGTCTCTGCAAAGAGGAACTTTAAAGTTTTTTTTTTTTCTGTTATAGAATCAATTTTTCCAAGCTTTTTTTTTTTTTTTTGTTGAGCACATAAACACCATGTCCTCTTCTCAGCCCAAAAGAAGTGAGAAAATATGCAGATGCAAACTTCAGGAAGACAGAGCCCAGTTTCCTTCCTACAAGAAAGAAGAGGCTGAGTTGAAGATGAGCAGAAGTGATAAAGCAACCATGGAAATTTGCATTGTCCTTATGTGCTCTCCCATTTCTTATTGTAAATGACCGTCACCTATACAGGGAGATGGTAATTTGAGGCAAATAGTGACACTTTGTGCATTGGGCTCATGGCTAGGCAAATATCAAAGAATTAAGTCATGAACCAAAAAGGAAGCTGGGAGACTTTTATTGGAAATGAGGAAAATAGTTCCTGGGTTTCAAAGAGGGGCCCCAGATGGGTGATTGCATGTGACCCCTCCCAATCTAGAGGATTGTGCAGCTGTTTAGTGGGTCACTTATCATAGGTGACTGCAGATTAAAATGGCCAACTGGAACTCAGGTTTTTAACCCAGTTCTTCAATGTGTAGGTTTATAAGAAACTGGGATCTTGTCCGGGGATTTAGCTCAGCAGCTCAAGCTCTTTCCTGGTAAGCATGTAGTCGTGAGTTTGATCCTTGGTACAAAAATAAATAAATAAATAAATAAATAAATAAAAATAAACACAAGAAAGAGAAACTGGGAATCTTAAACGAAACTGGTTAATTTGCATTATAATTTCCTCAAAATTTAGGGACTTAGTAGGGAAGTACCATAACTTGTTTTACCTAAGGAATTCACTCTTCATCCAAAGTCCTAGTATTATAGACAGCTAAGTTACGTAGAAATATTATAAGCAGTCAAATAGGACTGGGCCATCAAGCAAGTCAGTCCAAAGATGAAAACTTGTTACAACTATGACTGAAGGTACGTCGGCTAGAGACCAGGTCTCACAGTATAGATGGAGTGACCAGGCCTACATGTCTTTCAAAGGGATAAAATAAGTGGTAACACCTGGTCTAATGAAAGCTACATAGATATCAATCACCTTAGTGAGTGACTATGACTTTTGAACTCATGAATTCCTGAAAAGTTCTTTGTTCTTTCAATATACACTTACTGTGTGACTCACTTCCCCACTGAATCAACATTACAATCTTATTGATTGATCACGGCTTTAACTCATGGCATACCCACATGACTGTACTCTATGAAACTTCCCCTGAAAAGCAAAGTCCTCTGTAGCCCACTCAGGACCCTCCTGCCTCTTGGGAACTGTATCTCTTTCTCTCAATAAATATTTCCTACTTTTAGCCTCCATTGTGCCTTAGAATTCAGTCTTCAATTTTGGAGAACACAAACTCAGTACATCAGACATCCAGAAGGTTGGGAGTTACAATATTTCCCCTATATCATCTATAGGTTCAATATCATTCTTATATCACTAGTTCACTATCTATTCTTAATTTTAATCAATATGTTGAGTTACTCCACTCTGTCTCAGCCCCTTACTCGTAAGCTAACCAAATAAACTAGTTTCTCCAATAGGTTCTTCTATTTCCTTAGAGCTACTTTTAAATAAATTCTCTTTCTTTTTTACCAAAGTAGATGGCTTCCTTTGATTTGGTCAGTGGGGAGCAAACAAATCTATTTAATATAATCATAAGAGGCCAGAAATAATGGGGAAGGGATGGCGCTGGAAAAGAATTCTAATCAGTTACTTTTATCACTTGGATTTTCTTTTCTTTTCTTTCCTCCTCCCACCACAGTACTAGGGGTTAAATCCAGAGCCTTCACACTGAACTACATCTCCACCTTTTTTGAACTTTTTAATTTTTAATTTTATTTTATTTATTTATTTATTTTTGAGAGAGAGTTTTGCTAAACTGCTAAGTTGCCCAGGCTGGGTTTGAATTCATAAACCTCCTGCCTCAGCCTCCCAGAGTACTGGAATTGCGAGCATTGCCACCATGCCAGGCATGACTTAATTCTTACATAGCCCTCAAGTTCCATGTGCTAAAAGCTTAGTCAGCAGCCTGTGGTGCTATTTGGATGTGGTAGAAACATTTAGGAGGAAGGGCCTAGTAGAAGGAATTTAGGTCACAGGATATGCTCTCGAAGGGGATATTAGAACATTGACCTCTTCTTCTCTCTCTTCCCACTCCTTTCCTTTTTTCTGACCACCATAAAGGAGTGAACTTGATCTACCCCAAACTCCCTGTGATGAAATCTGTGTCTCTACAAGCTCCAGTGCAACATGGCCAATAAACCACAGACTGCAAACTCTGAAGCCATGATCTTCCTTTAAATTGGTATCTTGTCACAGCAATAGAAAGCTAACACATTACTGGAACTCTTGGTCTGGGTGCCTCACTTTTAGAACTACTGATATATATGTGCCTCTGTTTGTTTACTGCTCTTGTTCACAGTAATGACAGATTAAAAACTAAGAAATCTACATATATTAATTGAGTGTCCACAAAGTTTGGAAAAAAAAATAAAAATAGGAAGGAGATGAAGAGAATCATAATTTTAAAATTGTGCTTTCAAGAAGACACAGAGTTACCCAAGGTTATGATTTCTTTTTCCTATCCAGGAAACTCACTCAAAAATTTCCTAAAGGTTTTAAGGACACAGAAATCCTGTAAATTGAGCTTGTACCTCCACCCAGGCTTCTGTCCTATAAAGCCAGAACTATTATGTGGGTAGCATATCTCTAAACTTCAAACAAATGCAAATTGCTTTCATTCTAACAGTGCCCATTAAACCAGTAACTTGACTGACAGTAGAAACACACATCCTAAATCTACTTTTCCAGAACATTTTGAAAGAAGAATTTTCCAAAATAAAAAGATGATGTACCATCAGACAAGCAAATTTTTAAAAGTAGATACTTCCAAAGGCCTTTCACTGGAGATCATTTCCTATAATAACTTTTCAGTATTTTATTCTTTTCTTTTGCAAAATGGTAACTAGCATGCATGAGTAAGCTTGGACACACTTAGGAAAGCACACTATGGTTTGGTTCTTGGCTGTTCATGCCATACAGGCTCAAATTCTGGAGCATAAAATACCCCAATGCAGCACAATCTCAGTGTTCAGGAGTATGTTTAACATGTCTAAAAATTGAAGGTATATGCACATACCTCTCAACTTATCAGTTATACCCCAATAAACCCAATGTAAGTGGGAAATAAGTAAAAAATGAATTCCACACACAAGCTATGGAACATCATAACTTAACAACACAGTATACTATAGAAAATCAGTTTACATTTATGATCATGTAGTTGACTGGGAGCTGTTAAACTACCACACATTGTTAGCCCAAGAAAAGAACAAAATTAGAAGTATGCTTTCTACTCTGTGTGTGTTACTTTGCAGCACTGTAAAGTTGAAACACCATAAGCTGAACCCTTTTATAAATTGAGGATCATCTTATTACAGTTGACATATGTGGACCATAACTCTATGCCACATATATTACTCAGTGTTTGATAGGCAGTTCAGCTTAATGGGTTAATGTCATATATTAGAAAACCAAACTAGTTGGCTTTAATGGACAAGTGACTTGGATCAGGTCATTTAATTTCTCTGTGGTTCCATTTTATCATGTATAAGATGGAGATAACAAAGCCTATCTCCTGGGGAACGGGAATAAATGAGCTATTATATGCAAAATGCTGAGAATGACACCTTGCTGCTAGCAAGTGCTCTCATGTGTTAAATTTACGCTTTTTGACAAAATTCACGCTGTAATCCCAACAATACTAAGATCTCAGCACTATCATTGGATTTCTTTCAAAGTTGAGGAAACCAAAGCACAGAGGAGTAACATAACTTTCCCAAAATTGTGAACTCAGTTTTGCCAGGCATAGTGGCACACACCTGTGAGCCTGAGGCAGGAGGATTGCCCTGAGTTTGAGACCAGCCTGAGCTACATAGTGAGTTCAAAGCCAGCCTGAACTACATAGTGAAACTCTGTCTCAAAAAGCAAACAAACAACCAAACAAGGATAAAAGGTAGATTCATGCAGTTCGAACTTAGAATTAATTTTCTTAGTCTCATTGCATGCTGATTCTTGAAAGAATTGATTTTGAGAATGCAGAACTCATAGTGTATATTTTATTGGCGTATATAAATCAGCTGCAAGTCAGGTACTTGAGAAACATTTCCACCAGACCCACATTCTCTCTAAAGAGAATCCAACAAGGAAATGAAACCCTCCTTATAATTATTCTTTTCATACTTGAAGTCTCTGAAGGGAACAGTACTGTTTAATACAAAGAGCATCTACTTTAAAGTTGTACAGACTTGTCCAACTCTGAATCTACCTGCAGGGAAGCTATATGAGAGCCCTAAACATGTCTTATTATCTGCAAGATGAAGGCAACCATACTGACCTGTCATTTTTTCTCAAATTAAATGAAATTATACGTGTAAAGTCTTATCAAATCCCATGATCATAATGGATGTTTTAAAAATACCACTTTCTTCCACCAAAAATTATATATCAGTTGCTGTCTTAGTTACTTTTCTCTCATAGCTGAGGTAAATTACCTAACACCCAAAGTTAAAAGAGGAAAGGTTTATTTCACTCATATTTTTTAGACCTTTCAGTCCATAATCAGCTGGCGTCAAGGCAGAGTGGTATGGTGGAGAGACAACAGTTCATGGAGACAGAAAACAGCAAAAGCAATAAGAGCAAAGGGGTGAAAAAAAACTTTTACTGACCCTTTTATCTTATACAGACTCCTAGAATTAAGGCAGTGTCAATCCAACTAGTGGACTGATCAAGCAAGTATTCAGCCTTAATCCTAGCACCCTTAATCCCAGCATCAAACTATGAATCAAACACAAATTACCTCCAAAAAGCCCACTCCCCATGACTGCATGGGGATTTGGGGAGAGATTCAGACATGGACTATACCAGTTGTAGACAAATATACTGCTTCCCATAATTATATCTCTCTCATAAAGAAGAAAACAGATTGGACTCTTTCATATACAAGCTATATTGCAAAAGCATGTCTTCACCTAGGAATCACCTGCTTCTTGGACTATTCATCTATTGGCTAAATCATTGGCTTCATCTATTGGCTAAAACATTGGAAAGAGAAAAGAAAAAGGCAAAGGAGGTAAATGAGAATCTTCATGACTTTCTCTTAGATTGCCTATATCTTGCTCCTTAAACACTTGAAGCTGTCACTATCCTCCTTATTTTAATCTCATTTTGAATTATTATAGTTTTACTAATCAGGTTTTACTTACATGAGTACTGACATTTCACTACTACAGAAACAGTTCAATAGCTATTAGCATCATGGTGACATTGGAAAATAGCATTGTGAGAATCATACATGAGAAGGAAAAATGAGCAATCATTGTTTCTGGGTTTTGAGGTGCTGAAGTCTCTCAAGGTACTTTCTAGGTTCTTTCTTTTCTGAGCAGAGAACTGGTAAAGATATGTGCAAATGGTAGCAAGGTTTTACATTTATTAAAGATAGGAAGAGAAACAGCCTCCACAAAGTGAGTTTGGGTCAAGTAAAAAGCTAAGTATGTTCTCTAGCCTGAGAGTGGGCTACTATGGGGGAGCAACTGTCATTTTATATCACCCACCCTTCAGGTTGACATTAGCTTTAGACCATCCTTGTGAAGATCTGTTCCAGTTCTTCCCAAAAGTCCACGTGTAGGGTTAAGAGAGCTGTTGTGTGCTTGTTTCCTGGGATTTTGTCACCTCTACTTCCCTAGGCAGTCTATCATGCCCCCCTAGGATCTCATAATTAATAAGACATGTATAATTTCCTAGGCTGATTTGCCACACCCTAATTCCCTGTCTCAGTATGAACTAAAAACACATCTCTGTTACTGTGTGTACCAGGCTCATAGCTCTACAAATGGAGCTATGAAAGAATGAAGAATGAAAAAGAAAGAATAAAATCACTAACTGAAGGACAAGTTTAAGAGAGTTTGTTGGAAGTAAGAAGAGGAAGAACAGGTTTTGGATTTCTAAAAGCTGTCCCAAATGGTCGGTCACTTGGTCTTCTCAATCTAGAGTCCCTTATAGATAAGCTGGGCACGGGAGTTTCTTAATTATTTAGTGAACACCTATCACTGGTGGTTTTGTGCAAGTTTGAAAAATGACCTTTAGAACTCAGGCTCTCTCATTCAGTTCCTTCCTTGTTTGTCTGTTTGGAGACAGGGTCTTGAGATAGGGAAGAAAAAGATGTGGCAGGATCCTAGAATCTATGCAGTATCTCCTCTCAGAAACCTCCATGTAAAAATTCTCAGAAGTTCCAACAGGGTGTGGATGGGATGAAAGGACATGGGTGCCATGAAGAGCTCCTTACCATGGCATTCCTCCTGGTAGCTTGCCCTGTGTTCCTCAGGGTGTACTTTTATCCTTCTTTTGTTTGGCCCAAGTTCACTCTTCATTACTTTTATTCTTTTAAGCAAACTTTTTCATCATTTTTATTTGTGTTATTCAATTCATTGTTCTGGGTAAGAAGCTAGAAACCACTTCCAGCAGGAGACTCCAGTGTTATAGGTTGCTGAGTTATTTAGATATACAGGCAATCAGACAAGACTAGACACTCAAAGGAGCCATCACAGAGGACCAAATGTCTTGCGACCTTGGAGGAGGCAAATGCCTCCAATTGTGGGCCAGATCTCAAGACAAAGGATCAAGAAAATACACCTATATCCTAAGGATTGACAGTCTAAATAGTTCTTTATCACCCTGAGGAATTCACACCATCCCAAATCCCTACAGGAAGAGTCACTGCTGTTAAGCATGCCCACTTATTACATGATTCACTTCCCCATTTGTTCCTGATTTAATCAATTTTACCCAAGCAATTAACCTTATTGGTTGGCCATGGTTCTGTCCCACCTTATGACCACCTTGTGAGTTGCCATTTTAACCCAACTTGCACCCATCTCACCTCATGATTTTACTCTATAAAAGTTCCTCGAAAAGACAGAGTCCTTGGCAAATCACTTGGGACCCCTTCTGTCTTTTAGACAGAGGCTTTCCTTCTCTCAATAAATATATTCTGCTCTTAACCTCTATTGTTCCTAAAATTCATTCTTCAATTTTAGAAAACACAATCTTGTACTGGGACATCTAGTAGGTTGGGAATTTCATTCCCCTATATCACTCGCACTACGAAACCCAGTAACAGTCTCAATCTGTAATGCTGGCTGGCTTTGAATTCATGGCAATCCTCCTGCCTTAGCTTTGTGAGTGGTGGGACCACAGGTGTGTACCACCATGCTCAACTTAACTCACTTCTTTCACATAGTGTTCATAGTAAAATGGGAACTTAGAAGTCATTTTGCATTATAATTTCCTTCGAACTCAGTAACTTAGTAGAGGCGCCAGCACCTCTAGTAAGCTGTATTTCACTTTCACATTACTGAAAGACATTAATTGTATTTTAACTTCCTCAAAACTGCAGAGTATAGTAGAGGGTGACTACATCTCCCTTTAAGAAGGAGAGACCACACTTGATGTTGCCTGACAAAGTAGTTCATCCTTTGTCCAAAGTCCTAGATCACTACTGTTATTAAAATTCTCATAAGTGTGGCTGGTTACCCAACTCAGTTTTAAGCCTTCCCCTAGCTAGCTGGCTCACTCTTAAAGCTAACTAAATAAACTATTTTCTACATCAAGAAATATTATCTTCTTTTTAATGTTGGGAATTGAACCCAGGGCTGTTTGCTTATTCTTTGTCCCTGAGCTATACTCCCAGCTGATGATGGATCCAGGTGAACAAATGCAACCAGAAACAGCTGTATGTTTGCATGTATGTATGTATGTATATTTGTGGATGCATGTGTGCATATGCATATACAAGTGAATACATATATACAAACACTCTCAAAGGAATTTGTAAAAAACATTGATTCTACTCAACAGATTAAACTGGTTAAGCAGTTTCTATAAGGCTGTCATGTGCATGTTGAAAGCTGACCTTTAAATCCAGAGGGCAAGCATTTTAAAGAAGGTTGTAAAATGGGGGAGAACAAGGACAGTGTGGAAACAGAATGCATGAATAGAACCCCCATGAGGACAAATTGAACCCTGTCTGTTGTGATGTCTCTGATCTAGGAGATACAGATTTTTCACACCCCTAGCTCAGTAGACAGAAACTGAATAAGTATCCAAGAGAAACTGAACTAGTTACAGGTCTGGTCACTACCCCATCTCTACTAGGTGAGTTAGCAGACGGTTGACTATGTGCACTACAAAATGATTGCAGCTTCATTTTCATACTTCAAAACACCCACAAGAAATTTGCTTCTAGCCCAATATAACTGTAAGCATACAGAAAAGGAAATTTTAGTAATTACAGTTTATCTTAGACAAATTGATATTGTTAGGTTTTTTGGCACAGTAGAGAGAAAAAGACAGAGGTGGAAAAAAAAAAAAACCTTTTATTGCTAACACAGAAGGACTGCAGGAGCCTGCAAGGATCCTTTAGAGGAAGCCTGGGAATGGATTTTATGGAGTTGGGCTGGGAGTGGAGATTGGATCATGGTGTTGGGAGAGGTGAAAGACTTTGACCCTAGAATAAATTACAGGACATTATGGCAGTGGTTTAACATGGTGAAACACCAAATCTGGAATGCTTACCTTGATGGCCACTTCCTCCTTCTTTTCCAATTTCAACTTCCTCTTTCCTTTCCCTGTGTATGCAAAGAAAATTCCAATCAGCTCCTCATGTGTCATAAATGCCCACCCCAAGTGCCACATCCAATCAAAGGTCACATATACCCTCCACCCCCCTATATCTGGTCGAAGGAGATAGCCCAACTGCCATGGGTTGTGTGCTCCTTTCCACATCCTCAAGAAATGGGTTTTTTGCTTTTCACTTCTCTATTGCACCAGAAAACTCTAACAAGAGAATTGAAGAATCTTTGGCATTTACATAAAAGAAGAACAGGAAGTTTATTTTGGGATTAGAAAAAGAACACAGAAGTTTGCTTTGGCTGCATATGAGATTATAGGTGCCATGTTGGATCACAGCCTCGGTGAGTCTAGCAGAGTCCCATTTGAGTGGAACCCATCAGATGTAGTCCTCAAGCAATATTTAAAAGGAAAACAAGTCTTCCCAACCTTAAGTAATTCCCTTCAGACTTCCCCCTTCCCTATAGCTGCTCTTCCTTGTAAGGTTCTATGATCCCTTACTTCCATAAGGCCTTTTTTTCCCCCACCAAGATATGATAAGTTACGAAACTGTCGCTACTTGATTAGCTTGTCTTTGTCCTGCTTCTGGAAACCTACTTTCTCACCCACTAGTCTCACACCATTAGGTAGACTTGATATAGGGGAATGAAACTTCCAACCTACTAGATGTCCAGTATGAGTTCTTGTTCTCTAAAATCAAAGAATGAATTTTAGGAACAACAGAGGTTAACAGCAGAAATATTTATTGCAAGAAACAAAGCTTCTGTCTGGGAGAGAGACAGAAGGGGTCCAGAGCAGATTGCCAAATACTGTCTTTTCTATGGATTTTTATAGAGCAAAACCATGAGGTGAGATGGGTCCATGAGGAAATGAGGAAATCATGGGAACCCACAAAGCAGGTGGGCATGAGGTTGGACAGAACTATGGTCAACCAATAAGATTAATTGTTCAGGTAAAATTGGCCAAATTGAAGACAAATGGTGAAACTAGTCACTTAGCATGGGGACAAGCTTAAAGAGCAGTGACATTTCCTGCAGGGAGTTGAGATGGTGACTCCTGGTTTCCTCAAGATGATCTCTACCTATTTAGAATATCAATCCCTGATGTTTATACTTTGGGTGTGGTCGCATTTATTTTGCCTTTTGTCTTGAGATTTGGCCCACATTGGGAGGTGCCTGTTTCCTCCAATGTTGCAAGTGTTAGAGTTTTCTGCCACAGTAGCAAAGCAGAATATAAGAAAAAGTAAAAGTGGTCTTTTTATTTAAAGGACATTGAGAGGAGCCCACAACTAGCAAGGGTTTGGCTTTCTCCATTGCCTGGATATGGGGGTGCGGGGTATAAGTGACCTTCGACTCTATGTGGTACTTGGGGTGGGCGTTGATGATGTGTGAAGACCTGATTGGAATTTTCTTCATGTGCATGGGGAAAAGAAGGAGTAAATTGTAATGGGGAAAGAGGAGGGAGTGGCAATCAGGGTAAGCATCCCGGATTTGGACTTCCATCTCGTTGAACCCACTGCCATAATGTCCTGTAATCTATTTTAGGCAAAACTCTTTCATTAGCATCTTTCTGTTGTTAGGAAAAGGGCAAAGACTCTCTTATTATTTCCCGCTGAACAGGAGCATTGTGATGGGGTTTAGGAGGGTTGACAGGATGACAGGTGATGCCCATGTAGAAGCTGGTACCAGGTGTTTCATCCAGGACAAGTTTATCATTGGTGAATGCTCACATCCCAGATTGGAGAAATAAAAAGACATGATGTTATAAGGCGGCAGGCCACTATCATATTTAAAGGATTCAGGAGAGGTAGAAGGAAAAGTGTCTTGATCCAAATGTGTCGTTCCATCTGGGCCATGGTGAGGAAGAATCTGAAAAGTAAGCATGGAGTTGTGAGGGGTGAAGTTACTGGAGACAATTTTCCCCCATCTGAAAGGGTAAAAGTAAAAGTGTAGGTAGGACTTGTTCTTGGTCCAGGGCTTGATCTGGAGAGAATGGGAAGCATGAGAAATGTAAGGGCTGGCAGTGGAATCATATTTGGAAAATTATAAACTAAGGGTTGGAAGGGCTGTGGCTGTGTCAGTATGAGTGAGATGAAATCCTAGACTCAGAGGGGTCTCATGTTTAGAATGTAAGGGATTAGGAGCCAAATAGGATAATAAAACATGACCTAGCCAGAAAGTTGTGGCTGTGGGCCCTTGGTGAGATGGAGACAGGGGGGAAATAGGAGATGTGATGACCACTCAGGATGTGTAGAGTCAGGGTAGTTAGGGTTAGGAGGGCACTGCTTAGCTTGAGTGACGTGGAACCAGGATGGCAGTCCAGTGACCTTGACCACCATTGGAGTTCTGAGGAAGACCAGGTAGGGGTCACTCCACTTTGGTTGTAGTCCTGTTGAGTGTTTAAAAAATAAAGGTTGGACCATTATCTGACTGGACACTCTGAGATGGACCAAATCTTTGAATGATTTCTTGTAACAGGACTTTAGTAACTACATTAGCAGTCTCCTTGGTTTTGGGAAAGGCTTTTATCCCTCCTGAAAAAGCACAGACAAAGATAAGACAATATTTGAGAGTTTTATATAAGACATGTGTGTAAAATGTATCTGCCAGTCCTGACCAGCGGTGTGTTTGCAAAATTTATGAGTAGGAAAGGAAGGGAGTGGTATGTGTCCCTAAGGAGAGGTTCTAACACAAAGATGACAGGTGTAAGTTGTTGAGACCTGAGAATGTCTGCGTCAGTCCACATAAATGCAAAAGAATCCTGACAATCAGGATGTAGGGAGATGGTAAAAAAAAAAAAAAGCAAGCATCGTTAAGGTCTATGACTGTGAAATGAGTGGTTGAGGGAGGGACATAAGAGACCATTGTATTAGGGTTTGGTACCACTGTGTGAATTGAGGTAACAGCATCATTGATTATCCTAAGGTCTTGTATCAAACATAGGTCCCATTAGGTTTGAGGACTGGGCATATGGGAGTATTGTAGGGTGAATGGGTAGGCCTGAGAAAACCATTGCCTAAAAGACAGTTGATTATAGGTTTAAGTCCTCTTAAATGTTAGGAAGCTATAGGATATTGAGGAATGCAAGGAAAAATTGAAGGATCCCTGAGATGAATTAAAATAGGTATAGCATGGGTAACATGGGTGGGGTTGGATGTGTCTCAAACTATGGGATAGACAAGGGAAGAAAGGAAAGGAGAGGATGGCTTTGTGGTACCTTTTGATGATGTTTGGAGGATAAGAGCTATTGGGAGGGAGAAGGTAAAGGAGAAGTGAAGCTTTTGGTGGAAATCTTTACCTAAAAGGGGTGTGGGGCATATTGGTATTATCAGAAAGTTCTGGGTAAAGAAGAGAATTTGGAACCTGCATGAAATGGGCCCTGTTTGAAAAGGCTGTGTAGGTTGGCTATCAACACCCACTACAGACACTGAAGGTTTAATATAATGGTCTGAAAACTCAAGAAGAACAATATGCACAACCTCTGTGTCTTCAAGTACAGAGAGTGTCTTATCTGAAACTTCCAGTGAGACTTGGGGCTCTGAGAAGGATACCTTAATAGGGGCTGTGGGCCCCAAACCCCATCAATCTTCAATAGCAAATCCAAGTAGATTAGCCAGTGGTGAATTTGGGTGGTGGTAAGAACTCTTATGAAGACAAAAAACTAGAGGATGGCTTATCTACTCTCTGGTGGCTAGGACAGTAGCTCTTCCAGTGGCCCTTGATATTGCAGAAGGGGCATTCTGTTGCCCAGCATCCTTTTTTGTTGCACCTGAAGCAGGGTCCAGGAGGGGTTTGGGAAGCTCTGCCTTATTTTGGTTTACCTTTCTTAGGCCCCAAGTGCCACTGCTAAAAGATCAGATTGCTATTTTTGCTCCTTTTGAGTTTTATCTCTGTTGATGAAAACCCCAAAAGCCATATTAAAAATGTCTCCCTGTGGGGTTTGAGGGCCAAGGGTAGCCTTTTGTCTTGGGATCTGGCCCACAGAGGGAGGTATCTGTCTCCTCCAAGGTCACAAGACATCTGATCCTCTGTGCTGGCTCCTTTGAGGTCCTAGCCCTGTCTGACTGCCTAAAATATTTTTAACTGATTCAGATGCCTGTATCATTTTTTCTCTGAAGAAGTAACCCAAATTTCCATGAGGGGTAATGGGCAATAACCAATCTGGCCTTTTTAGGCTGAAGGGGGTTGAAGTTGTCAAATGGCAGTCAGGGATACTCTGCAAAGCTTTTAACTGGTGGCCCCCAGAAGATAGCAGGCATTTTCATCTTTGGTAGGCATACAGTTTTAAGTCTAGAGGGGACAAAGGTAAAGAATCAATTAAGTATGCGTGGGCCAAGCAACAAAATCAACAGGATAATTATTAGCATAGTTCTGTTAAAGGCTTTCTATAAGGAAGATAGAGGTAAGGTCCAGGGAATTTTAGAAAGGCGACATGTCATTCATTTTTCATACACACATTTAGCCTTTATGACTCTGTAAGTACCTCCTGTGCTGTTAGAATGTCTAATGTCATCTAATTTTGGAGGATGGCCTGTTTTATTAATTTTACCCTTTTTGGGAGAGAGATCAGCTGTGGTCTCATTTAAGGCCTATTGAGTATAGTTAATTATGGCCTCAATATGCATCATATAACTTCTTTTGGAAAAGATCTGATAGATTTCAGTAAAAGGAATATAAAAGGAATCTATAATTATCTTTAAATTTTAGTTGTTGAACATCCAGAAGAAAAGACATAACAGTACAGTGTAGTAGAGGCAGTAAGCGTAACATAGAATATTAGATGGAATTGCTATTTTTTATTAACCATGGGTGTTTTAACATTTGAGATGAGATTTCATAACACATAATATAGGATGTCATTGAAAAAAATTTGTCACATTGTTTGGACCATTCAATATCTAAGCATCTCTAAGTATAGTGGCATATATATACATTACATAAATTTTTGTTTAAAAATTATTATTTGGCTGGTGACCTCATGATGGTTTGACTTGAATCTCCTGGCTTGAGCACAAGACAAAGGCAGATGTCTGGATCTGAAAGAAAATGTTTATCCTCATAAACAATCCCAATTTTATATATGAAGGTGTGAATATACCATAAGATTAACAACAATGAATTGTTGTTGTTATGAACATATGAACTTGAACTTTCATTGGGGTGTCTCCCGTAAGGCTATGGAGATTATTGGAGCCTCTGATTAATGAATAAAAACAGGTTAAAGTTACCAGGCAGCTGCTTTCTTATCCATCAGTTGAAATCTTGTGCAATCTCTCCTCACCTGAAAGGATTTTGTTTAACCAATTTTAGCATCATTTTGACCATCTGGCAACCTAGGTGGAAGCATGCTTTTTAAATCTATAACCCAAATAAACCTTGATTAAATGATCTGAAAATGCAAAAAAAAAAAAAAAAGGAAAAGAGAAAAGATTGCAGAGCTCAAATAAAAAGGAACAGCTGTTTACAAAGCAGACAAATGGACAAACATGGACAGATGATCTGTACACTATAAACCAACAGGACAAACAGACAAGTTATATAGACTGACAAATATCTTACAAAATCAGAGTGCACTCAAATATATTTGGCCAATTTGAACTATGGAAGGTGTAGACGGCCACTGAGCAACCAATTACCCAGCAGGCATCTGGGGGCAGTTACCAAGTGATCATCCTCCAAATGGCCACTCGTTAGCATACAACAGGGAAACACAAAATGGCAACTGGTTTCCGTGAGACCCACAACAAGATGGCTGCTGCCAGTTACATGGTGAGGAAACACAAGATGGTAACTGATCATCATGTGATCTGCAACAAGAGGGCTGTTGCTGATCCCATGATGAAGGACTGCAAGATGGTGGCCATTTACCCTGTGACCTGTCACAAGATGGCTGTGCACTGTCACATGGCATAGGACTGCAAGATGGCAGCTTTCCTCCATGTGAGCTGCAGCAACATGGCTGCTGAGGACTATGTGGTATGGGATCGCAAGATGGTGGTCAAATACCACGTGGCTTGCTAGGTGATTGAAATGTACCAGACTGAGTATGGTGAGCCAGCTGCAAGAATGGCAAAGCAGGAGCAGAGGGGAAAGAAGAAAAGGGGTCATCTGACAGGATAAATGTCTCATGTTGGGAAGACTAAGACTGGGGAAAGGAAGTAAAGGAAGAAGACTGCTGGGGGTGAAGAAAGAGGAGAATGAAAGAGAGAAGAACACATCATTAAGGTACAGAAGGCCTGAAAATGATGGGTTTCTGTCAACGTGCTGCTGTTGTGACAAAATTATAATAAGAGATCAGCTTTTTGGTTTTTATAGCCTTCTTGAGGCCAAGAGCACCAAAGTTATGAACCAGGCACCCCAGAAGTGTGTTTTGGGGAGACAGGAAATGGTTCTCATGACTGAATTAGAAGTGAGCTAAGAGAACAACTTTGCCTTGGGATGTAAGAGCTTTAGCTCTCCCTACAAAGAACATGAAAGCTGTCCTGGATCACCATTATCAAAAGAAATCATCACCTGTTTTGAAAGTGTGACACAAAAAGTCCAACACCCATTCTCATGGGCCACTATGGAGAGTGCAGGGTGGGGTCCCAGAGAACAAGAGGGTAACATTTTGCCTTGGTTTGTCCTGCCCAAGGAACATGAAAACTCCTATCTCTGTCTAGGGATGGCAACAGATAGGTTGTCTCACTAAAGCTCATGAATTTTTAGGGCTGAAAACAGCTTTGCCTTGGCAGTGCAAGGAATGTGAAAGCTGTTATCCACTGAGGAATGGAAACAGAAAACCTCAAATGGCAACTCACCTGTGATGAATGAGGAGGGTCAGTGTTGGCTGTAGGCTACCAGTGCAAGTAAGCAGGTCCCAGAGGAAGGAAAAGTGGTCCATAGGCAGGGGAGCTTGAACTGAAAGTGACTCCCAGGAGCTAACATACTCTGCCAATCTGAGTTGCAAGGCACAAAAATGTTAGTTTTCTGGTGCAATAGAGAAGCAGAATATAAGAAAAAGTAAAAGTGGCCTTTTTATTTAAAGGGTACAGAGAGCAGCCCACAACCAGCAATGGTTTAGCTTTCTCCACTGACTGGATAACAAGGTACAGGGTATATGTGACCTTTGACCAGATGTGGCACTCGGGGCAGGCATTGATGACACGTGAGAACCTGGTTGGAATTTTCTTCGCATGCACAGGGAAAGGAAGAAGTTGTAATCAGGGAGAAAGAGGGAGTGGCAGTCAGAGTAAGCATCCCTGATTCGGCCTTGCATCTTATTAAGCCACTGCCATAATGTCCTGTGTTTTATTCAAGGGCAAAACTCTCTCAGCAAGTTATCTGGTTTTCTGCACTGGTTCTTTTGAAGGTCCTGCCCTGTCTAACTGTCCATAGTGTTTCTAACTCATTCAGCTGCCTGTAAAGACTGACTCCTTTGATCACACATATAACACTGGGCCCTTTCTTTGTTCAGAAGTCAGTCTTTGGATGTGACCCCCTGAGATGGTGCACATCTAAATAAATTCTCTTGTTTCACTTGTTTTTCTCACCAGTCTCTTAAATTCTGCTGTATTACAAACCACAAGAGTACATTATCTTACAGTTTCTGAGGTCAGGAATCTAAGAGTATCTTAGTTAAGATGTTCTAGCTCAGGCTCTCCCATGAGTGCATTGTGGCTGAAGTCATCTAAAAGGTTGACAGTTTGGAAGATCCACTTCTGTAATGTTTGGAGAGGGATGTTCACCCTGCATGCCATGCCACGCCATCCCACACCATGCCATTGCTCTGCTGGAACACATAGCTCCCAGCAATCCTAAACCCACTACTACTGAAGTAGCAGTGTTCAAAATAAAAGAACATGCTGCTTTTGAAGCAAGGAGAGGAAGACAGAGCTACTCTGGGCAGTAGGGAGTACTCAAGAGTGAAATGCTTATGAGGTTCTTTAATTCCTTTTTGGAGGATCCTCCTCCCCACATAGGCTCCTGGAATCTGGCTCCCTGGCTGCCTTTCATCCTAACTTTAGATTTTTCTGTCTGTGATTTTTCTCTGGGTGTGAGCCTTATGGGAAGGTAGTTTATTTAGGCTTAAGGATTAAGTAAAAAGGATGCATGCAATTCTCCTGTTAATCATGCTACTTAGTACTTTCCCTAGTGTCTTCCTCATTCTTTCCCTTTTGTCTTACCAATTGCTTGAGTTTAGCTGTGGAGGCAGAAACTGCCTTTAGTAGAATTCTCTATTAAGTTTTAATAAAGCTCCATGAGGCCTTCATCCTATCTTTCTCCATCTATGGGTCGCTTTGTCCCTACTATTTCAAACTCAGTCCATAGATATTCAGAGGCCTCAGTGCCACATAGAATTCTCCATAAGGTAGCTCATGACACACTAGGTCCCTTCCTAAGAAGTAAGGGCTAAGAGAGAGAAAAAGGGAAAGGGAGAGAAGGCAAAGAGAGAAAGAAGGTAGGTGATGGGACAGGGAAAGGGAATATTGGTGCAAAAGAATCACATGGGAGTCACAGTGTCTCCTTAAACCAATCTCAGAAGTGTTATGCTGTCACTTCTGCCTTAATCTATTGGTCACACCAGCCAACACTGGTTTTATGGAAGAGAAATACACTAGGATGTTAATACCAAGAAGTGGGCATCCCTAGAGCCTGCCCATCACAATGTTAAATTTGAGCAATTCTTCAGCTCTATCCAAAGGAAAAAAAAAGCCTGCAATTTCAGATTGGGTTATTGGTTTTCTTCTGACTGGGTAGTAGTAGCAACCTGATAAAGGAGGAAATATAACTCCAAACCTGCTATTACCAGATATACCAAATTTATGTCCCCTCAATTCAAAGATGAATTTCTAAGTAACAGTGGAGGTTAGGAGTAGTGTAGGGACAGGGGCACCCATAGGTGAAGAGAAGGAAAAGAGGATGAAGGCCTCACTGAGCTTTGTAAAAAGTTAATGAGGAGACTTACAAAGGGTGGCTAGACGTAGTTTACTAGAGGTGGCCCCTGTCTCTGCAGATTAAACACAAGTAATTACAAAGACAAAAGCAAAAAACTAAGATGAAGAAGATCCCTGGTAACATGATTAGCATAGGAATCACATGCTTCCCTTTATTTAATTCATAAACCTAAACTATTTATCCACATCCTCCTCATCCATCATCTTATTCCCTGACAACAAACTGGGAAAGGTCAGATGACTGGAAGAAATCCAAGGGGAGGGCCAAAAATAGCCAGGGAGCCAATCAGATTCTAGGAGCCTATGTGGGACAAGGGTCTCAATAAAAGGGAACCACAGACAAAAATCTATGAATATTTCCATTTTAAATGTTCCCTTTCTCTCTTCCTTCTTCTCCCACCTTCAAATAAACTGTCTGCTTATATTTTAAAGTCTGTTTCATTAGTTCTTGTATGGATTCTAGGCTTATAGATCACCAAGAGCTGCTGGATTTCCAGCAGAGCAGTGGCATGGCATGTCTAGGCATGGTTTACACCTCTCCCCAGAGTTACAGTAAGAAAGACATATTGAGAGACGGCTTCTGGGAGACAGGAAGGAACTTGAAAAGTGGGTTACCATCAAGGCCCTTTGTCAGGGATAATTTGTACAGTAAAGTCACAATGTGAGTCAAACTGCCATCAACCTGTAAGATTTCAAGTATAGCTGCTTAGCTAATATTAGTCCAGTAGGGAAATGTGTCACATAGCAAGAACAAAGACATTTTGGAAAGGGATGGGTGTGAATGATCTAGTCACCCACTTGAGTGACTGATGCCTATCTGAAATTCCTGGGCCAGGAGTTGCTAGGTATAGTAAATCTTATGGCTTGTATTTAGATAACCCTCCCACAAACCAGGTGTGGTGACACAAGCCTGTAATCCCAGCACTCAGAAGCCTGATAGGCAGGAAGATCGTTGGGATTTCAAGACCAGCCTGGGCTACAAAATGAGCTCAAGTCCAGCCTGAACTGCATAGTAAGACCTTATCTCAAAAAAAAAAAAACAAAAAAAAATAGATATTCCTCCCAAAGTCTCATGCAGTCACAGATGGGGCTTCTTCAGGGGTGATTCAATCTAGAGTGTGTGATGGATCCATGGAGAAATGCGAGGATTAAGGGTGCTAAAATGAAACTTGGGTGATTGCTAAATCAGTCCACTGATTATTTTAGTGCCATCCCAATCCTAGTAGCCCAAATAAAATATAAGAGACAGAAAAAGGCTGCAAAGGTCCATTGTTTGATGTTACCTTCTGTCCAGCATGAGATGTTTCTCAACTGTGAAGCCTGTCTTCCATGCCACCCTGCCTTGGAGCTAGCAGATTATAGACTGCAACGTCTACAAACCATGAGCTAAATCCTTTATCTTTGGGTGTGTGATATTTTATTTGAGCAGTGAAAAAAATAACTAAAAATTATTCCAAATAACTTAATCACTTGGAAGACCTACAGACCTGACTACTACACCTTTATCTTGAGGTCTGGTCTTCTTCAGATACACTTCTAGCCACAACTCTGATGTCTTTATTCTTTCAGTTGACTTTTTGAGGGCCCAGTCCCTTTCTGACTGTATATTAATTTATATGTATCTTAGCGGTCTATAATATTCCTATATTACCCCTTCTGAAGAGGCATCCTTAACTGTAGTTAGGGAGAAAATCTAGCTGTTTTGAGCTGAGCTGATATAGGGAAATGAATTTCCTGACCTACTATATGTCTGGTGTGAGTTCATGTTCTCTAAAATCAAAGAATGAATTTTAGGAACAATGGAGGTTAAGAGCAGAAATATCTATTGAGAGAAAGAAAGCTGCTGTCTGAGAGAGAGAAAAAGAAGGGGTCCGGAGTAGGTTGTCAAAGATTCTGTCTTTTCTAGGGAATTTTATACAGAGTAAAGCAATCAGGTGAGGCAGGTCTAAGGTAGGGAAAACTGGGAAGTCACAAGGCAGATGGGCATGAGGTGGACAAAACTATGATCAACAAATTGGATTAATTGTTCCGGTAGAATTGACCAAATCAGGGACAAATGAGGAAGCAAGTCATGTCACATGTGAGCATTCTTACGGATCAGTGATTTCCTGTGGGGGTTGGGATAGTGACTCCTGGCTTCTTGAGAAGATCCATATCTAATTCCTAGTGTTTATTCTTAGGGTATGGTGCATTTGTTTTGCCTTCTGTTTTGTGTTCTGGCCCACAGTATGAGGTTGTGTGTCTCCTCCAAGGTCACAAGATATTTAGTCTTCTGTGCAGGGTCCCTTGAAGGGGCTAGCCCTGTCTGACTGCCTATGATGTCTCTAATTAGTTCAGCTGCCTGTAACAAGAAGGGCTGGTATTGAGCAGACTACACTCAGGGTCCTTTTCAAGGAACTTAATCTAAGGGGATTTGCATACAAGTTATGTTGCAGTTTAGCAATTATGAAATTCCTTTACAAGGTCAATCTGGTGGATTCCAGTTAAAAAATTTTTGGTACATTTATCATTGGTTCCATCTGTGTGATCACTTGAAGTCTGGCAGACTCTAAGTGAGAATAAAAATTTTTCCAAGAGATTAAAGCATGTATGACCAAAGAATGAAAACAAGACTGGAAAAGCAGATTAAGAAACAGAGCCACATCCAGATGCTGCTCTTAATGGACACGAATAGCTATCCTTAATAGCTGTAACCAGTTGGGTCATAGACCTCTTTACTCTTTGAGGTTATCTATAAGTCTGATATTTCTTTGCCACAAGTGCCTCAAGTTTTAGTTGTAAGAAGGTGGAGAGTTTAGTGGTTTTGGAAGACAATTTTAGCTAAAGAATTTAAAGATTTTTGTGGAGCTTTTACATCTTCCACTGTAGCTTTTGGTCTCACTGAACCATAACAGAGGTCACTCACAAGTGTAGCCAGAAACTGAGAGTAGAAGCTAATGATGGTAGCCTTTTTTATAGGTAGCCTTTATTGTTATGGCGTTATTTCATAGATCTTTGGTTATACTTTTATACTGGGTATTTAATACTGGGTTAAAGTGAGACCTGTGTTAATCAAAATTAACCTCTTACTATGTATCAAGGTCAATTAAGTTTTCTCAGGCATTACTTTTGAATGATGTATACAGCCTTTCAGCTTTGTCAGTATCAGTTGTCAGGTTGGATCACAGTCTTGCTTGACCGTGTGGCTTTCTATGACAGCATGGGAGACTTTTGCCTCACTGATAATTCTCCTTTTTGGCACACTGTGCATTGGTTTACTTTTGTTCTTTGGGGGTCCAACAACCTTCATGTTCAGGAGGTTGGGTGATTCCTACCACCAAAGTGGTAGGTTACTCTAGAAAAGGTCTTCTCATTTCCTGGGTATTCATTGACCTTGGAGAACCAAGGCAAAAATACTGGTTGTTCTCTGAGCTTTCGAGTTTTGGTCTTCAAACTTCAGTGGTTAAACACCTAGATTATCGGTTACAGCAGCATTATAGTGAGAGCAATATGTTAAAGTTTATGATATTATCAAGATAAAAAGCACCTTGGAATATATAGTATGACAGATGGACTGTTTATTTATTTTTTTTTAACTAAGCATCGTTATTTTAGAAGTTCGATCCCTGCAGAATGCTAACAAATAACAATTGTAAAGTTTTATAGAGAAAACTTGAGATTAAGGGCCATGTATCATTTTGCCATGACAATCATGATGATATTATCTCTGAAAGTTATTTACTCATTTATTTGGGTTTTTTTTGAGACAGCATGTCACTATGTAGTGCAGACTGGCCTTGAAGTCATTGTGATCCTCCTGCCTCAGCCACCTGAATGCTGGTATTACAAGCATGCACCACCACATCTGGCTCTGAAACACATTTAAATGTTCATATTAGTATAAATAGCTGTTTAGTTAGTTATCTTTAATAACAAGATATCAAATGACATCAGAAACTTTTACACAATTTGTTATTTTTAATTTGTTAATTTTTTTTGCTCCAGCATGACATTTAAGTAGATGTACTTTATAGATTATTAAGATCCAAACTTTAATCATTTTAATGGCATTATCTAGAATATACAGTGGTTAGGTATCTCAAATTGTTATAACACAATTATGCAACAATCACATAAACACAAGCCTGAAACATATCTGTATCACTTGGCTGGTTGTCTCATGCTGGATTGGCATATGCATTCCATCATGAATATTTGGAACACAAGCAAGGGAATTCCTCATGTTTCAGCCTAAAATGTTTACCACCATAAACAACTTCCAGTAGTATGAAGTTTTTCAGTTTTACATCTTTGAAGATCTGTATGCTTAAAAGACACAAATGTGACATTCAATTTAAGGAAGACTACATTGCAAAGAATTAAGGACACCTTTACAGCTCTGATATGGTTAAGAAACCATATTAATGAATGCAGTTAGACTTTTTACCCAATGTACAGCTATAACTCATTTATAAAACAAAATACTTGTTGATCAACTTTTAATGTCAGGACTAAAATTGAAGGAAATGTCAAATTTGGTAATTTTATATGCTTACATTCTAAACATATATTGTATAAAAGGGAGAACATATTAATTACTTTGTGTGTGTCATATTTGTATAGTCTTAACTCCATAAACTTAACCATAAAGCTTAGACTAACAGCATAGTGTATATTTAGATGTATACATACACGTACATCCAAATATATGTTATATCAAAAACTAAGATAGCATTTATTTAACCAATCATGAATTGATTATTGAAAACATTTCATGGGTTAACACTCAAAAGTTCATTAACTCTTAAAACCCATTTTTAGCAACTGAAAGTGTAATGAGAACACAAAACACTTATTTCAGTGAAATATAGAAACTTTGCCTTTAAATCTATTTTACCTAAAGCATATGTTAAGAAAAACCTTATTGTTTTAGACATACAAAGTATAATCTCTTAATTGTAACCAAATTAAATATATTTTAACAATTGCTTTAGATAACTCATGAGACTCAAATCATAACATTTAAAAATAATTTAAGCTATATATATATATATATATACATATATGTAATCATTAACCAAGGAAAAACTATTAAGTTAATGTACATAAACAACAATGGACACTGCATTTATAAAATGAATATTTTTTACTTTATTTCAATCAACTAATAAGCTAGATAAAATATGGTACAAATTTTAAAGGCATTTTTATTTTAATCTTGTTAAATCACATTTAACCCTGTGAATAAAGGTACTTGGGATATATCATGAGTGTCTATTTATCTACATAACAAGTAAAATAGAACATATACCTGAAAATTGACACACAGAAACATACAACAACCCAATTATATACAAGCCTTATACTATCAAACTTTTAAGGTTTTTATGTCTAAATCCAATGTAAACTTGAGACTATCAGCCCTCATGTGTTAATGTTTTAAATAAATTTTACTACCCCAAAAACCTACGTAGATGATTTTTCAAGGAAATCTCAAAACAAATCAACAAATAAAAATAAATTATTGAGCTAAAAAATTATTTTTCTTATATAAGGCAGCAGTAGGTGCTTTAACTGGTTATTAACACACATTGAACAGACATACAAATTTATGCAAGGTTATTACATATAAATTAGAGTGCAATTTTGGATATATTTGGCTAAGTTAAACTATAACAACTCTTTTACAATTTTGATGTTTGTAACTATAAATAGACTAGTCAGAACCTTTTACAGGTCAATTAACAGAGATTTCTTGTAATAAGAATTGGAAGGAAAAAAGAATCTTTCATGCCTGTGAAATTAAAGACAACTTTTAAGATGGACCCTAGGATGATGGTTTACCTTACCTAAATAGCCAGCTACACAGACTTCTCATTGTCTTTGATAGCCATGGCTGATAACCAAAGCTGCTGTTTTGATACTTTTGATAACCACATATAACTGTTCCCCCTAAAGGAACAGAGTGTTAAAGGTCCATGTGGTTGTTCAGGTCAGGTTTGGGTACAAGGGCTAGTAACGTTCTATGTAGATAAGTATGTATTTTAGAACAAGATGAAACAAAGAGAGGGAAGGCATCCCTGTGTATCCCTCTTGTTGTGGACCCAATCTAAGGCACTCCTTAAATCCATCCAGCACAAGCAGTGGTGAATTGGAGGTGCAGGCAAGTACCAGATCTGGGTTAACCACTCTTACCATGTGCCTAGGTCCCCTTCCTCACAGTGCTTTGACCCTTGGATCATACTTAGCAACAAGATTTCCTCTTTAAGAATTTTAGTTAGCATGTCTCGAAGAATGGTGGCTGGCTTAGCAGGAAACTCTGGAAAGAAATCACAGCAAGAGGGAAGGAGTCCTCTTGGGACTAGGCTTACAGCTATGTGTTCTATTTCCATTTAAAATTGTTATTAACTCATAAGGAAATGCTTTTTTTCTATCAAAAAACTTATCCATGCTATAAAAACCAGTCAATCTTCCCTGTAGTACAGCAATCTTGAAGAGAAGAGGAAGTGAAAGGAGTTCACTTCCAGTTCTGCCTAAGGACTAGAAAGCGGATAAATTTGGACAAAAATTATGCACTTATTCATGAAGAGTTTGAGGATTAAATCTAGACTAGTTTTTAAAAATATGTCCCAGAGATAAGTGAAGGTCAATTTCACTCTAGAAGAGTTACAAGGAAGGAAACTTTACCAGTCCAGTAACTTTGTCCTGAATCTATTAGTACAGAGAAAAGAATTTCCTTGGACAAAACATTGTTGTGATAAATTGCATTGCTTCTCAGGGGCAGAGCAGTAGAGAAGAAACATAAGGGTGAACCTGTGCATGGCAGAACTAAATCCTAATCATCTCAGGGGCAGAAAAACAATCAGAAGTGTCTTACTTTTCTCATTGCTGAGACAAAATATCTGATGCTTGAAGTTAAAAGAAAAGTTTATTTGTTTCAGGTTTGTAGAGGTTTCAATTCAAAGTTGGCTGGCTTCAAGGCAGAATGGCATGGCAGAGTGACATCGCAGAGGCAAGACAATTTATGGCACGCAGAAGTCAGCAAGTTATAGGAGACAAGCAAGGACCCTCTTTTGTCCTTTATATCTTGTCCAGACTACCCACCTTTAGGGCAGGTAGTAGTCATGCCCTTAATTCTAGCATGGTACCTTGAATCAACCCCAGCATCACATTCTTGATCCAAGCAACACAGCCTAGATCCAGCTACCTCCAAAAAAACCTCACTTATGACCATATGAGGCTTTGGGGGAACATCTAGCCCAAGCCACAACAAGGACCAAGAGCTTTCCTAGGGTGAGTTTCCAGTCCTCAGCAAAATATGCCTCTAAACATAAAAACTACTATTGATTCTAATCACATTGCCAAGCAAAAAACCAACAATCAACAAACCTGAATGAGATTCTCTCCTGCTGGGTACATGAAAAACCCCTGCCCAGGCACTGGGTCAGCCAATAGCCTCATGTGTGCCTTCCTGGATGAGCATGAATTCTGATTCCGTTCTAACCTAGGGATTAGAGTTATGCATCTATAAAGAAAATCTATGTTTGCTTTCCTTATAGATGAGCACTCATTTTCTAGGAGTTTAGGAGCTGCCAACTGAGAAGGAAAAAAGATTTTTATATTGTAAAGAGGAGAATATTACCATTTACTGACAAGGATAATGACCATTCATAACAGACATGAACCACCAAAACCTGTCTTTAGCATCAGAGATACCCAAAAGCACAAGCTGCAAAGCAATTAGAAATTCAAAAAAGCCATTCCAAACAGCTGTCTAAACTAAGACAAGAAGCTATATCATAACCACCAAACAAATCAAGAGAAGAATACAAGTAAATTCAGCAACCAGTGTTGAAGTAAGTCTAAGTGCACCAGATACAAAACAGGCATCCAAGGCCCTGCCTACAAAAAAAAGTCCCATCAATGAAATCTAGACATGAAAACTTCACAATCTTCCCTACTCTCAACTTTTAGCACAGGCCAAGCAACCAACAAAAAATATAAGCAATCAACAAACAGTGGATGACAATTTTTGATTACCTAAATGAATCACAATCCAGATTCTGGTCAAAATATTTGAGCATGTTGTGAAACGAAAGCAAACTCTTACTTCTTTCCAATTGTCTTGGTGGGACCTCCAAATGATTTAGGAGAATATATAACTCCCAACCTTGTAGATGTCAGATTCCTCAAGTTTGTGTACAATAGCAATAACAGGAAAGATTTATTGAGAACTAGTTCCTGAGAGACAAAAAGGAACCTAAAAGTGAACTGTTAATAAGGCTTTTTATCTGGAGTAATTTATAAATCAAAGCCACAATGTCAGTAAAATGTGGGTCAAACTGCCATTGACCTGGAAGATTAGAAGTATAGAGCTGAGAATTTAGCTCAGCTGCACAGCACCTGCCTAGCAAATGCCTGGTCTGGAGTTTGATTCCCAGTACAAAAGAAAAAAGATTACAAGTATAACTTCTTATCTAATCTTATCTAATCTATTAATCCAATAGGGAAGGGAGTCATGTAGCAAGGGTACATTGAAAGACAAAGACATATAATCAAATAGGGAAGGGATGGGTGTGAATGCTCTGGTCACCTAACTAGGCAACTGATGTCTATGTGAACTTCCTGGGTCAGGTGCCGCTAATAATAGTATAATGCCAAGTTACTGTTTACCTCTTAGGGAGCAATGGAGGCCTGGGCATTGCATCTTTATCTTGAGGCCTGGCCTTATTCAAACGCACCTCCAGTCACAATTCTGATGTCTTTTTTCTTTTTGTTGATCTCCTTGACAGCCCAGTACCTTTCTGACTGTATTAATTTCTAACTAACTTAGCTGCTTATAATAACCTCACACACAATCTCTTCTAGAAACACCAGTTGCTTCTCTGGAAGAACCTGTAGTAGTAATGCTCTCCTTTTCATTGGCCTTTGCCTTGTATAGCTCATTTCTACCAACACTGTTGCATTTGAACCTCACACAGCTAATAAAAGGACAAAACTAAGACATCAATGGGTGCCATTCTACTTCTAAGGTCAGTTATTTTTACTGTTCTACCATTAACTTTACAAAATTTGCCTTGTCAAAATAACCACTCAATAATTAATACAAATTTAACAGTTTATAATAAACTGACACAGTTTAGAAAAGTAGTTCTTCTCTCTCTCATTATAAGAAATGTTTGGCAAGGTATGTTCTGTATTAGTTTCCTATTTGTCATTTTAAAATCTAATGATATATTTTATGCATATCATTTTTGTATCTGTGAAATATACAGAGGATAGTTTTTTCAACTATAAAACAACTTGCCAAATATAGTCAGTTAATATTTTTGTGGGTTTTTTTAAGTTAGTGATTTATTATGTAACACATTTCTTAGAAATGAGGCAACTTTAAGTGACATATTTATATATTATTCTTCCAATTATATCTGGTATTATTTAGTTTCTGTGGATATTTTGCCACTAATACAATCTTATAACTACAAAGTAGTTTCTTTGAACCACAAAATCATAGTTTTCTTAGTTGGTAAATTCAACCTATATCATAAAATAAGTTGAAAAAGAACCTTAATGTCCTGCTTGCCATCTCTGTTTTGAATCTTGAGTTTTCTAAGATCCAAATTCCTTTTTCTCTTTCATCTGCTCTTTACTTATTTCCTGCAGTTAACTCTAACCAAATTTGCCTCTTAAGTTAAGGTATGTGTGTCTTCAAAAGACATAAGTGGTTCTTCTTGTACTGGAAACGAATCCTCCTAGCTTAGCCTTGAGCAAAAATATTTTAATGTTTTAGCATTTCAAGTGATAATATCTCTTTGTTCTCCCATCAATCCTTACCTCTACCGTGCTACAGCCAGGTCTTCTGAATGCTATTACTACAGCAATTTATTAACTCCTTATAGGTCATTGAGTTGCAATGAAAATTGAATTCTTGAAGGCATCCTCCAATCTTTCTTAAAGTTTCTAGATAAATCAGGTAGAGTGAGTTTCCCTAACAATGTATTTCATAAAACATATTTTTAATATAACCCACTTAAAGTTTTTTCAGGTATACCCTGACAAATGCTTTATTCAAATCACCTTGATAGCATTTACTGCATCACATTTTGATTTATTTATATGACTATTTCCCTCTGCTTTTATTCACAGAATGTAGCAAATGTTCTGGCACATGGTAATCACTGAGTACTCAGTATATTGAATAAATGGGCTCTTCACCAACCAACATCTAATTCAAATTTTAAATAAATCCACTCTAAATTTTAGCTGAAACATGAAGATATTTACATTCCCTGATAACTTTGAAAACAAAATGACATCTTTGGATTTTTGCAAATAAATTGTACTCTTTCTAAAAAATGTGAATAAAAAGGTCTAATTTTTAGGTCATTAGTTTAAATAAAATAATATATTTTAGGTAGTGCGATGGAGCTATATGTATGATCTCATCTATAAATTACCAGAAATAAAGTACAGTTATAAAAGATTACCGAAGTTTACCAACATCACCAGTACACAGAATATCAGCACCAATATGTTACTACTAGCTTATGCTCAAGAAGCAAAATAGTTTTTAAAAATCAGAGCTAGTAGGGTGAATTTTTTTTACACTAACTTCAAACCATATTTCTCAAATTTCCCATTGAAAATATCAAAGTAAGCCACTAAGTTGTTTTTGGCAATAAACTGAATCCTATTTAGCAAAACTGTCACATCAATTTTCAGAGTCCCTCACCCTTTCTTAAAGTGCACAGGCATTTAAAACAAGTCCACATCACTTTTGGGGTAGAAAAGCAGAGGCTTAGAATATCTTATTTTGCCAAATTCAAGGATTTATCTAAAGATTAATAGGATGCATCAAAAAGATACTAAAGCCAAAACTAGAGAGAAAAATTAGACTACTGGTTTCTTGGAGTGGATAGAACAATTTAAGGATTTTTGTATTGTGTTGAAAGGATTTTTGTATTGTGTTGAAACCATTCTATTATATTTGGTGGTTGTTACACAATTATACATATTAACCAAAATTTGTAGACATATCTTAAAATGTTACTATAGTTAAGTCATACCACGATTTTAAAAATAGGACACTGAAACTACATTGATGGGGTCCTTACTGGCTTAACTTGGAATAATGCTTAACATTAAAAAGAGTCATCACCAACTAAACTAAACTAAACTAAACTAAACTAACAAAAACCCCTGTAATGAACTATTAAAAACAAGTTTGTTTGTAATGGCCAAAAATTAGGAACAACCAAAACACCCTCCATAGTGAAGAGTTAAATAAGCAGCAGTACATCTGCACTGGGAAACATTACCCAGCAGTAAAGAAGAATGAATTATTGCTACACATGCAGTGTGCATGGATCTCAAGGGATGGGAACATTCTCATAAAAGATCATACACTATGATTCATTTACACGGTAGCCTCACAATGACAAAATTCTAATGTTAGGTTACAGGTTAATGGTGGACAAGTGTCAGGAAATGAGGGGCATAAATGGAATGGCTATGACTTTAAAGGGTAGTGTGATGAAAATACTTGTGATAATGAAAGTTCTGTATCATGACTATAGTTGTATTTACATGAATCTAAACACATGATAAAGTGGCCTAGAAACATAAGTGTAGATTCTACCAGTGTCAGTGTCCTGGTTTTAATATTTAATTATAATTACCTGAGGAAACTGGAGGAAAACTGAGTGAGAAGCATTCACAGGACTTTTATATATTATATTCATTCCCAACTTCATGTGAGTTTATAGTAATTTAAAAATTATTACCAATTTTAAAAGGATATAAATGAGCCAAGAAGGCTCATGCACACTTGTCATTCCAGCACTCTGAAAAGCTGAGGCAAGAGGATCAAAAGTTTGAACCCAACCCAGGTAACTTAGTGACTGTGAGATCTATCATAAAATAAAAGATAAAAAGAGTTACGGATGTAGTTCAATGTGAAGGTCCTGGGTTCAATCCCTAGTACTGAAAATTAAATAAAAAAGATATAAATGAATAATAATATATTAA
>PVJX010007566.1:0-70241 GCA_004027295.1 Dolichotis patagonum
GAGACCATGTACAGTTTCACGAGTCCTAAGACTCCCTCTTCTCTTCCTTGCATTCAGGGGAAATATCTTTGATGCACTCTCATGGGATATAAGTGAAAAACAACATGGGTGTAGAAGCTAGATTGTGGAGACCATGTACAGTTTCACGAGTCCTAAGACTCCCTCTTCTCTTCCTTGCATTCAGGGGAAATATCTTTGAATCACATGAGAGCAAGCTCTGGAACTAATGTTTATAGCGTTTGTGACTTGACCAATGAGGACTCTTTTATTATTCAGTTCAAAATGAAAAGCACAAGAGATCTCAAAACATAATTACTCACTATTCACTCTCTGGATGAACTTGGTATTAATGGCTTCCGACCCTCTATTTCTTCTTGGAAAGATATGTGGTGAGAGCACAGTGTTTTCCTGTCCTCTTTGAGCCCTGACACTTTATTTCTGGAAGCAAAAGAAGGTCTAAGCCATTGTGCTCCTTTAAGAATTTAATGAAGGTAGATTTTCCCTTTCTTCTGACCTCCTTTCCCAGGTGACAGAGGAAACACAGAAAACTGCAGAAGGGCTGACTTGGTGCCTCAAGTTATATCATGGAAAAGAAAGGCTATGAATGCAGATTAAAGACAGAGCTTTGTTTTGGGCTCTGGCTTCCTGTGATCCCCACTGCTTCCTTGCAGAGTGGTAACCTGCAAAGTCCTTATCCTCCAGGCTGCTGTTGATGAGCGTAAACTCTGTCACTGACCAACTGCTACTGAGTCAGACAGGGACGCCAGCTACTGGACACATCATAGACAAGGGTCTGGAAGTCTGCCTGCCTCTGTTTTCAACAAGTACTTTTAAATATTGCTCTTAACGGTCCTCAGAGAAAAAGAAATCTCTTTAATTTAAGCAATAAAATGTGTATTAAAACATAGTGTTTTAAACCTCCTCTGGCTTTCCTGAGACATAGTTAAAATGCCTGTCATGATTTACCTGTTTTGATTTGAGTCTGAAATTCTGCATCAGTAAAGTGATCTCACTGATCCTGAGGGTGCTCCAGGATTCTGTACAAATATTCAGCAGCAAAGCATTTATACATTAGGAAAAACTACTTCACAAGCTTAGCGACCTCTTTCATCCTTAATAATTTTGTACCTTTTGTCTCTTTTTGTTTCTTTTGTTTTTCAGTTTATTTTGTTTCTCTTTTGCAAAGTCAAGGAAGGGTTTCTCATTGGTGGTTGCTGCGTGTTATCCTTATTTTTGATTGTCAGCTGCACTGGATTGAAAATAACCTACCAAAGTAGTGATGTGCACTCCTAGATGTCTCTGTGTGGGACACGGTGTCACGGTCCTTCACCTGTGACTGTTTGGCACACATACCCTGCTCAGCTTCTCCACTGCCATGAACTGAGAAGCTTTGTTCTGTTTTGTTTAAAACTGGATTTCCTGAAATAATTAAAAATATTTACGGCACCTTCTTTCAAACAAAAGTATTATGGTGAATCCTCATCCACTGTTTCCACCAGACCAAGCACCGTGTAACTTCTGGCTCTTCCACAAAGTCAAAATGACTAAAAATGTAATAATTTTTTTAAGTTTAACAATTACCATTATTTTTTATGTCTTTAGTGACATTACTGTACTGCGAAGTGAGCCGGCCTGGCAGGCTGGGCCGGGGTGGTGGCAGATGCTGGTTCAGGGATGTTCTCCTGCAGCCCTGGGCTGATCCACTGTCAGGATCCAACCAGCGAAGTCAGTCCTGTAAGCAGGTGAGGGGTGGGAGGAGGGTACAGAGACAGGCAAAAAAAAAAAAAAAAAAAAAAAAAAAAAAAAAGCATTTGCATCAAATAAATGTCCTTAGCAGGTGGAAATATCAAGAGAGGCAGCTGGAGCAGCCCAGCCCTGCACTCCTCCCTTCCTGAGTAGTTCATATTATGGCTTTTAACACTGTGCAAGACCAATCCTGTCCCTCTTGATAGTAATAAATTGCATGATATTCAGGTTCCTGACTACTGAGGACAGTGAAATCTGTCCCAGATACACTGTCACTGAAGCCGGAGGGGACCCCACATTGTTAAGTGGATGCCCTATACATCAGGAATGTAGGAGCTTTCCCTGATTGCTGCTGATGCTGCACTGATTGGCTCAACAACAGATGGTGATTCTGTTTCCTAGAGTTGCAGAAAGGGAAGACGGAGACTAGGTCATCTGGATGTCACTTCTGGTACTCGACATGGGAATTATAACAACAGATTTACACATAATTAACAATTAAATAGATCACTTTGCTGAAGAACTATGCAACATTGACCCCAATATCCTGAACAATTTCCTAATGTTTTCTTTTCTCATCTTGGAGCCAGAGTATCAGGTACCCTAGGAACACAGCAGAGACTCTCATGTTCATGCCGTGTGCTGACCAGGACTGACTCAGCACAGTTACAAAGTCTTCATGGAAGTGCACTGTGCTCTGAAGACAGCAAATCAGCAGGGCTGGTCAGGGCTGGGCACAGCTGCAGGACTGGTTCCTCTCAGAATCTCAGCACAGATGTCCTATCAACAATGATCAGGGCAGCACAGATGCAGCTGAGAATATATTTCCCCCTGCTGGCCATTTTCTTACAAAAGTGAACTTGCCTGCCACTGACCATCCTGGATCCAGTTTCAAGGAGATGTAGCTCTTGAAGGAAATTCAACCTTTTCTCTTCTCTTCTGGGCAATTGTTGCAGCACCTGTTGGTACACGTAAACTTTCCCCTGTGCTGTTTTTGTGTGTCTCAGAGGTCTGAATCTACAGAGGGAGCCCTGGCAGCACAGATGGCACTCACAGGTCCTGGAATGAGAGTTCCCCAGGACAGTCTCAGTGAGCTAAAATCTTTGGGACTATGCAAATGGCTCACCTCCCTGACATTTCAGTGGAGAGTCCAGAAGCACTGTCTCCACATTTCCAGGAGGGCTGAGCTCCACTGTTCCTCAGCAGTAGCCAGCTCGATGAATGCTTTCCATTGTTCATTTTTTTTGATCTGTCAAAATTTCCTCCTTCCATCTCTGTTTCTTATATGCTATACACATCTTGGCTTCACAGGAATTCCTTTCTCTGGTAGATCCAACTTACAATACTGGACAGATGCATGTTCTTTGATGGTATTTCTGGCTTGAATTCTTGACAGTTTTCTTTTTGTTGTTGTTACACTAAATCACTCAAAAACTCAAGATAGTTTTCATTTAGCACTTTCTGTGAAGGAGAACTGAAATAGCAATGCTTTTCTGCTTACTCAAAACACATGACAGGAGCATCTACTGAATAATAGCATGCTGTGAACTGTGTAATATAGACAGCAAAGTAAGAATTCTCTGTTTTTTATTACACACAAGCAGATGGTCATTAGTGTCAGGCATCTTGCATTGTTCTTGCTCCATAATTTATTTTATTTTTAAATTCTGTTTAATGGCAACAAAATTTGGAATTAATGGTTAAAAACAGATGAATAACACTTTGTCACTAAAAAAATATACATCTTAGTCTCTTGATCTTAGAAATGTTAGCTTAACAGAAAACAGCGTCTTTGCTCTTGAAAGGTAACAGGAAGGAACACACACACTTTCATCCCTTTAATTGACTTTAGTTAGTAGTTCTACCTCTACAATCATGAGATACTTCATTTGTGTTGTTTGAAGGCAACAGAAACATGGTAATTTGTAACAATGATTATAGGAAAAGAAAGCAGAGCATGCCTTTCCTTTTCCTGAGTGCTTGTCTTCTCATCTCCCAGACTTTTCCACCTGTCCTCATTTGTGGTCAAATTAGACAACAGCCATGAAAATTCCTTGATAAAAAGAACTGAGACCAGAAGTACATTAAGTAGCAGATTTCTAGGGTAAAACTCCTTGATTTGCTTCTATTCAATCAGTGCATGTGATATGTTTGGAATCAGCTCTCCGAGCACCTGAGAGGACCTCTGATGCATTTTCTTTTTTTTTTAACTTTATGGAAAAAAGGTATAAAAATTTCATACCAAGATTATAGGAGAATAACAATGGTACAATGGTACAATACATTGTACATTATTATCTTTAAACTAGTTACTCAGCGTACAAGATATGGGCATAAAAATATCTCCAATCAATATAAGTGTAAACCTTCCTTTTCTATGAACTAAAAGACACTTAACTTCCATTTTGTCTCTCTTTTTCCTTCCTTCATTCTTGCTCTCCCTCATCCTAGTTCCTTTTTTTCTAACAATTTCTTCCAAATTCACAGTATCTATCATACATTTTAGAACTTATTTACTGTTTCAAGTTCTCATATCAGGGAGACAATACAATGTTTACACATGTGAGTCTGATTTATTTCACTGAGTATGACCTCAAGTTGCATTGGATGGTGCGTTTTATGTACGTTTAAACTACTCTAAAATATAAAATTTCCATTAGGAACAATACTAATAAACCATTATGAGTACCAGTGACATCACTTAGCAATACTCTAGAGTTTTCTGCTTTAAATTGATGCCATATTAACCTCAATCGCTTTAACCTCATACACCTCTCTTTCTTATCTTTGCTTCTTGAGTGCTATTAATATCAAAAATTAAATTTTGATGTATGGCATACTACTCAGTATAGTGTGATCATTCCTTTTGATATATTGACTGTGGTATGTTATGAAATGCCCAGGCGAAAATGAAATGCACTTCTAATGTGTCTGGCTGTTTCATGGTTTATGATTCTAAGTATCATAATACATAACCTCTGGCTCTTCTCTCTGGCGCTTTTTCCCTGTTCAGCTTCCTGATTGCCATGAACCCAGCATCTTTGCTCCACCATGCCCTTCTTCCAGAAGTTTCTGCCTTGGATCCAGGCAGTCATGAATTGGATGCCCCTCTTCCAGAAGTTTCTGCCTTGGAGCCAGGCAGTCATGAACTGGATGCCCTGAAGCCATGAACTAAATTACACATCTAATCCTTCAAATTGTGAGTGTCAAATATTGTGTCCCAGGAACAAAACTTTGACTAATACATAGAGAATTATAATTACTTAATGTATTTTTAGTGTTTTTTAGAAAATGAAACTATGGAGTTAAAGTTACAATATTAATTTTATATAATCCTTATGTTTTCTTTTAACAGACAATTCATATTTTCTCATGGCTTGTAGTGATTTTGGGGTTTCTATTTCAATTTGAAACACTTCATTTCATATTTCTTGTAGGGTAAACTAGTGAAACTGGACTCCTTAGTTTCCCTGGAAATGTTTTTATTGATCCTAATTTAAGCAGGGTAATTTTTCCAGATACTGAATTATCACTTTCACTATTTTCAAGATAACATTGTTAAAATAAAAAAAATGAAGTATTAATTTTTATGAGAGTAACAAAACAGTCCATAGTATTTCAGAGCCATCACCAAATCTGGTAGGAGAGCAATTCAAAATCAGAGTGGTTTGTGTGCAAGTTGTCTTGATGTGTAATGAGTTTTCTCTTTTCTATCAAGACATCTAGCACTTGGGTAAGTGATAAATTTTTGTTTTATGTATTTGATATGTTATTTTGTTATCAGTGAGTTGCTTTTGTCCAATGATTATTGTTTAGAACTTCTTGATATTGGCTATAACACTCAGAAAAATTTTCAAATGATATATATGAAATCATTGTCTTCCAATGTCAGGTGAGGCTCACTATTCTGATCTCTGCTACAATATTAGTGGCCAGAAGAATAAGTATTGTTGGAAACTTGGTTTTTTAAAAGTCATAAAATTCATCATATTGAGAAGGAAGAGATAAAGAAAAGAAATAGAAAGATTATCCAACTTCTTTTGCTTTTTCCGTTCTATTTGGGACCACAAACTACTGAATCATGCTTCAGGGAAGCTTTTCCTCATTCAGTTTTCCGATCACCAATCTTTTCTGGGGACACTTTAAGAGATACATCCAAAAATATGCTTCTCTAGTACTCCATGTTTCTTTCAGTCAAGCTGACACTCTAATGAATCATAATGTCTTATCAAATCTCATATTAGGGAGATTATATGGTATTTACCCTTGTGAGTTTGGTTTATTTCATAATGTCTTAAGGTAATAGTCTCTGTCAGTAATTAAAACAAGGAACATATTTATCAGGTCTCTGCTGGTGAGATTGAGGTAGAAAAAAAAACATTGTGCAAAGAGAAGCATCCTGAACACGTAGCAAAATCCCCCACTGACCTTTATAGCCTGGCTGCACAGGAGAAAAGCTTCTGCAGATACAGGTGCCAGGAGGAACAGCTGGGGCAGCCCAGCCTCACACTTCCCTGCATGGTTTATGTTATGACCTGTGTCGCTGTGTGAGGTACTGCATAACTCTGTGCACAGTAATAAACTGCAGCATCTTCAGATTCCAGGCTGTTAATGGTGAGAGAATAACCTGTCCCAGATCCACTGCTGCTGAACCTCGATGGGACCCCAGGTTGAAAATTGGATGCATCATAGATTAGTGGTTTAGCTTTCCCAGGTTTTTGCTGATACCATTCTAAATTGTTGTAAATATCCTGACCTGCCTGGCAAGTGATGGTGACTCTGTCCCCTGGAGACACAGAGAGGGAAGATGGAGAGTGGGCCATCTGGATGTCACATAAGGCACCTGAAATTGTAGGTATAAAAAAACAGATACACAAAATCAATCATAAGAAAGCTTCCCTAAAGAGCCAAGCAACTCTGAATACAATTGGGTTAACACTTTCCCAGCGCTGCCCATCCTTACCTGGCAGCCAGAGCAGCAGGAGCCCCAGGAGCTGAGCAGGGACCCTCATGTCCATGCTGTCCTGACTGGGACTGACTCCTGCCCAACGTGTGAGCAGCCTATGAAGACGTCCTCAGGATGGTGGCATGCAAATCTTCAGGGGCCCAGCAGGCATGGGCACAGCTGTAATACTGGTTCATCTTGGTAACTCGGCACAGGCCCAGGGATCCAGGTGTCCCAAGCAAGACCAGGGAAGTGAAGATTTGCTTCAATAGGCTGTGTTTTCCTCCGGGGTTACCGGATGGCCTCTATGAGTCTCTCTGTGATTACTGACCTACTGAGCTCTTCAGGGTTCTAAACAAATGTTCTTTTCTTGTTACTAATTATATATGTGTTGATGATTCTTAGAGAATCATATTTCATTCTTAGGATATAAAAAGAGAAATGAAGATGAGAAGAGACTAGAATTTATGAACTATTTAAATGACTTTCTGTTCTTCCAGACATTGACTTAACATGCCTAAGATGTCAATGGTAGACATACTCAATTGTGGTTTTCATCTGTTAATAATACCATCCCTCCAAAGTAAACACACAACTGTTTGATACTGACTGGACTATTCTAAACAGCAGACCAAAGCCTTAGACTCATCCTCTTAAGTATATTTTTGAATAAATTACAATCATTTAAAAATAAGTGAGCAGCTGTGGGTGGTGACACAATCCTGTAATCACAGTATCCTGGGAGGCTGAGGCTGAAGGGTCACAAGTTTGAGCTCAGCCTGTGAAACTTAAGTGTAAATTCCTCTTCTCAATAATATGTCAAAATATCTAGGGACGAAAGATGATTGATCAGCTCACCTGGAATACTGAAAAGAGTCATGTTAGGATAGCTAAAATGTTAAACTGCATGATTCACGGGAAAGGTCCCAGTGGAGTTTAGGGAAACAATAGGGGAACCTGAGCAATCCCTGAGGATACAGTGGTGCATAGTGGGCAGAGGCTCAGAGCTCCTGCTCTAATCTTTGCCTTTCCCATCCCAGAAGCCCTTCCAGTGCTGTTTATGAGAATCCTCAAAGCTCTGCTGTCTCCTGTGCAGGAGCTCCCCTGTTCAGTAACAGAGCTGCTCAGGCAGCAAGTGCAGTCCCATCTACACTGAAATTCCTGGATTCTACCATCTCCCACACGACTCTGCACAGACTTTTGAGAAGGGGAACTTGCTAGCCTCCAGCACAGACACACAGGCACTAGAATAAGTGAGTTTTAGGAAACGGACCTCAAACCAGGGCTGAGGTCAAGCTTGAAAAGCAGGGAGCTCTAGACTCTGGCCGTGCGCTGGGGAAGAAACTTTTCTCCTGAGTGATGGGTTGTTGACCTGCTAGAGCCAAAGGTCCTGCCCATGGGTCTGCCTGGAAGGAGATTCCAGAAAGGAAAATGCCCAACACCCCTGACACTGAACCAACCTGAGAGCCCACAGCCAAGATGACAGCCTGAGAGACAAGGGCTTCAGAGCTGGGCCTGGCTTCTTAGGGGCCAGTTTTTCAGTTCTGCTGTCACAATTCCCTAGTGACTGAGTCTCTTGTGGAGTCAGAGAAGACAATTGGTAAGAGTGTCCTCTCAGTCTTGTTTGAATCGGTGTTACAGATATGCACGTATGTGTAAACAGTATATACATTTTGGATAATATATTTATATAAATTATATACTGATATTATGAATGCTGATCTATACATAGATGTAACATGAACATAAACTGCTGTCAAAGTAAGTGATCTAAGTTTAATGAATTGAACATGTACATTATAGCCCCTCCAGATGCACCACCCCAAGAATGCTCCAGGAGCATATAGCCTGACAAAGTTCTGCACAAGCCGAAGATTCCGCATGGCCAGTGGGGGATGCACTAGTGACACACAGTCACATGTGTCACAGAGATGGGCAGGTCTGGCCTAAAAGTGCAGTTTTATGTCCAGAGCTTGTAGTAGGCAATTCTTCCCTGGTGGCTTCTGTTACATGGGGCAGCACACATGTATCACTGACTACTAAATCAGAGCAAAGACCACTCCACAACCCATGTGCAGTAGGGAGTGACATGGCTGTCTTGGTTCAGTCTTTAAGGAAAATGTGGCTACTGGGACTCTGATCACAAAGGTCACATATGTCCCATATGTAAGCTTCTGGTAACTCCTCTGCAAATACTCAGAGAGGTGTCAGGACAGAACAGAGTTCCAGCATGTGTGAGAGAAAAGGATCTCTAAACCCAAAGAGGTGAATATCCGAAGTGAAATAAAGGTGGTTGACTTGTCCTTCTGTCTTCAGCATAAAAAGCAGAAACCCCTGATATCTGAACTCAATGACGCCCAAGAGACTGAAGGTTCTGTGTAAGGGAAGACTTGGGAGGCTGTGAGAAGTCATGATTTCAGAGCTGTTCCCCAACCTGTTCCACTGAAATGGCCAAAGTCCCTCAGCAGTTACTCTACAGAAGCACCTAGGTGAGGCTTATGCCCAACTAGGGACACAGTGGGCATGTGTCATGATGGCAGCCCAAAGTGACGCCTCTTCCTGACCCACCTCCCTGCCTCAGTCATCCTCTCCAGGGGGACACTGTGAGCGAGCAGGCACTACAGTATTGGCCTCACTGTTGCTGGAGAGACTCAGACTGAATATTCTGCCTGGCTCTATAGGTGATATGACCTCCTCTAGAGGGACTCAGGGATTAATGTTCCCACTGCTAAGTGGGAAGCAATCGTGAGCATCTCCAAATACTAATACCAAGCCAGCAATTTATTCATTGGATAAAATTCTGATCAGCAGGTCTAGCAAGTGAACAATTTTATCTGCAAAGAAGTGTGCTTAATGTGAACACACTGAGGATGCATCTTTCTCTGCAACGAGTCAAGAGAAGAAGACTTAAGAGAATTAAAACTGGGTCCCCATGTCTGCAAAGTGCCTTTTGAGGCTGATTCTGGTACTAGGCAGGTGGGATGATGTACTACTCTGCTTGACAACGACAGGGAAGCAGAATACTCCAGGCTCATTGGCTTAAACAAGGGAAATACAATTTTCCACAGTTCTAAAGTCTAAAAAGTCCAAAGTCAAGATCCAGAATACATTCATTTCTATTTTAGGGTCTCTTACCTATTTATCTTACAGTGTACTGGGAAGGTTTTTCCTTGATACTTTTGATCACAGGTAGAGATAAGGCCCCTCCTCACACCCAGATCTAAGGGCAGGAGTAATACAGTATTAGCTCACACCTGTATGACTTCATTTAAGCTCCATTCCCTTCCTTCAAATACACAAAAACTGGTCTAAGACTTCAACATATGCATCTGAGACACAAGGCAGTCATCATGAAATGGAATTTGGGAACTCGGACAAGGCAGTGGTTGGGGCAACTCCAGGTATCCAGTCTGAGCACAGGAGGCTTTTTCCCTGCAATCAAGCACCTTAGCTCCTCCCTCCATGTGTCTCTGGTCACATCTGAGATCCTGTCCACTCCTGCAGGCTCCCTGTTGATAATGGGACACTATCATTTCACTACTTCTCTAGTATTTCTCAGCAGATGTCTTTTATTTTGGTACGTACTTGAAACAGACAACAGAAAGTCACTGGTGTATATTTATTAAGATATTTGGAGCGCTCACCTGGCTTGAGGTATATAAGGTACTAGCCAAGTTACATACATCTTAAAACTCCTAGGTCAATTATTTGCCATCATTTTAAATAGGATTTTCAACTGGGTATAAAAAGGTAAGATTAAATCTTTTCTACAGATATGCTAAAATATTATAAGCTTGGCTGTGAGAAAAACTATTCACCAAAAATTAACTGAGAAACCTATTAGGTATCTGGCTGTCCTACTTTCAATTTCCTGATTTATCAATACTTCCTCTCAATGCAGTAAGTTCTCAAAATAAGATTTTCACTCCATGTAGAAAACTGTATTTGGTAAGTCAGTCACAAAAGATATATACAAAAATCTTTTTAGAGGCTGAGTCTCTGCTGTGCAGTTCAGGCTGGCCTTCAAAACACTGTATAGCTGAGGCAAACCTGAAACTCTCAATGATCCCCTTGCCTCAGGCCTCAGAGTAATCCACTTACCTTAAATGATCAGAATATGCATATTTACAAGAAAAGAAAGTAGATTAGTCAGTGCCTAGAACTGGAAGGTGGGTAATGGAAGGAAATAAAAGGTTCAGTTTCTTTTGGGGTAATGTTCTAAATTGGACTGTGATCACAGTTGCACAACTTTGTAGATATACTTTAAAAATCACTTAATTGTAGCCATTTAATTACAAGGTATGTGAATATCTCAGTAACAGTGCTACAAAAAATTAGGAAATAAAAGCCCCAAGACAGAACAAAATAAAAGGCTCTCCAAAATCAAGTAGCACCTGAGCGAACAACACACAAGGCTGATATAAGAGGCTGTTTTTTTTTGTGCAGTATTTTGACTTCACTATTAGCAATTTAATGCCAGACTTCACATTTTTAATACATTTCTAAATTATTTTAAGTTACTAACAGATTCTTACTCCATTCTGAATAGAAAGAAGAGTCACTGTTCCACAGATTGGGCTGGTAAATGAAAATTTAAAAAATCCAGTGACAAAATAATCTCATCCTTCATGGCTGTGTATTATATTTGGCAGGACCGAAGGGCTAAGATTCATTTCTGATGGAAATAATTCCAGCAAGTGTAAGGGCATAAAGATTTTTGTCTAAATGTACTTCCTTTTCAAACCTTCATTTACACAATTCAACAAAAGTAAGGTTTCTATACTTGCACAATTTAACAGAAGCAATGTTTTCTACAAAAAGATCAAGTTGAATTTCCTGCAGTTTAATCAAAATTCTCTTACGAGTAAAGTTACTGTTTTTTAAATAATTGAACTCTGTATTCTCATCTTTACCTTCAGCACTACCAGTGAGGATAGAAACAGTAAGCCTACTATACATAAAAAGCTAAAAAATTACTTAAATGATCTTAATTACAAAAAAAAATTAGTTCCAAATATGTAGAACATATTTGGCTCAATTCCTTTATGTCTCCCTTTAGATTACTGATAAGTTTATTTTATTTTCACTAATTTACTATCTCAGCATGAAATAAATTAACAGAGTTGGAAAGTTAAACTGGCTTAATCAGCTTTCCTCACTGATTACCACTTTTCTATATAGGATCATGAAATCATAAATGGCTTTAGAGTTTATCTTCAACTATTCTATGCATTCTATAATCAGGGAAATCTTGTACAGCTAACTGAAGAGAACACAAGTAGTTTTATAGCAAGTTGAGCTTGTTAAATACATTTATTATGACAGATTTTTCTTCAGTTCTAAAGTGCACTGCTCACTGCATATAATCTCAGAGAAGTGATCAAACAGGACAGCTGATATTTGCAAAAGGGGAGAGGGTAGACTGAGAAGTCATGGGTAAATCAAAAACTGGCAAATATCTGCAAAAGCAGAAACACTTATTAGGGGTCAGAAGAAAGAATGAGAGGTCACCTTTGAAATATCCTGAGAACTAAGGACCATGTTACTAAAAACTCAAGCTGAAAAACGCAGTAATCACACAGTATCACCAAAAATTAGTTCTAACAACTATAATGCAAAAGAAATGAGAAAATAATCACGAAAATCACCATTATTTTTCATGTGTTCAAACAGCGGCTTTTATAAAAGAAGCAAATTTGTTTCAAATGAAAAAATTCTATAAAAAGAGCAAAGATTCATTTCAGAGATGATACATACTCTATTAACAGTATCATTAATAGTATATAAAGAAAGGTCAGAGATTATTAAAAATCAGGTCGAAAAGGTCACTATAAATTCTGACTGGGGGGAGTGTTTCACACTCCAAATTCCCAACAGTCAGCTGTGTCCTCCCCCGACAGTACATTTGTAAAAATCTTAAATGTGTAGTGACTCCAGTTTTCATAACTTGAATGACGCGTCAGAGGACAATATATCTTGGCTTAAAGCATCTGTGGAATCTGAAGGCCGGAACAATACTCGCCCACGATGATTAAATACATAAAAGGATGGGTGATTCCTTAAGCTGTCAAATCTCTTATTCTTCAGTTCTGAAGCTGCATTCATGTCTTTAAACTCGCCGGCGATATGAACTATGCCGTAACAGGTAACTACAAAGGCAAGAAGTGTCTGAAGCATTATATCCACCGGCAGTGACTCATCTCCCTTTTCTGTTAATCGCATGTAAGAGCGATGCTGCGCAGCGGAAAAGGCGGCGTGGGCTAGGGCAAAGAGGGCAAGGCCTACCAGTCCCTTCCACAGCGATGGCGCCATGACTCAGAAGGAGGAGCAGGACAAAGGGAAAGAGAAGCGCAGCGAATTCCTTTCTTCTTCCACCCGCGCAATCGAACGTTTCTTCTTCCACCCGCGGAGTCGTTCGTTCCTTCTTACACCCTCCAAGTCATTCCTCTTTCCACCGCCTGCGTCCTGCCACCTGCCTGCGTCCGCTGGCGTCCCAGAAAGATGGCGTCACCAAGGCCGCGTCCGCCTGGAGGCGCAGCAGGATGACATCACGAAATCTCTGTCCTCTGGGCGATTTAGAAAGATGACGTTAGGGATGCCCTGCTGTGAAGTACCCCAGAGGTGCAAAAATTTAAGAGCCTTGAGAAAGCTGGTTCAGTCAGTGTTTTTCGTACGTTAGAACTCTGATGTTCGGTCATACATGTTTACGATTGTTGTTTTCCTTAGAGAACTGACTCTTTACCATGTTTGTGATCATTAGATGTTATTGGTGAATAAAGTTTTTTTTAATCGTTGCATCATGTCTCCCTTTGATTCTTTTAAGAATGTTAAAGTACAGTTTGTGTCATAATAGTGTACCTACACCTGTTGTCCTTTACTTATCTGCATGAAATATAATTTTTCACCATTTTAATGTTGTATTTATGCTGGCTTTTAAAGTGAGATTCACATAAACAGCATACCTATGTATATCTAATGTAATTTATTATATATTTATAATTTATTATTTGTGGTTAATCTATTTAAATTTAAATATGGTTAAGTTAATCTATTTAAATTTAAAGTAAATACATACAATGAAGGATTCATTTTTGCAGTTTTTTCTTTGTATTTTATTTCTTACAGCTTTTAGCCCCTCATGTCCTCTATCTAGCAGTTCTCTTTAACACCTTTTGATTTCCTTCTCCTTTTCTTTCTATGTATGCTGTAATTTGTTGTTGATTTCTTTTTCACTTAAATTTGACATCCCAAAATTAAGATCAATTTTAAATTCATGAATTTTAAACTTCAGTCACATTAATAAAAAGTGCAACATGTTATAATCTCTATCCTATGCTTGTCACAATTATGTTGTGGTTTGTGTCTAAATATCCCCATAAAGCCTCCTGCAGTCATGGGTGCAGATTTTTTGGGGGCAACTAAATCTAGAGTTTGTGATTGGTTCATTGTCTAATGCTGAGACTGGGGAGATGAGGGCAATAGTCTCCTTAGAGCAGGTAGTCTGGATACAATGTAAGTGAGGGAAAGAAACCTGCTTCCCCATTTTTTGCTCTTGTTGCTTTTGTTGTCTTCTGTTGCCCTGAACTGCTGCCCCTCTGCCATACCACTCTGCCTTGGATCCAGCCGATTATGGACTGAAACCTCCACAAATTTTGATCTGAATAAAGCTTTCCTACTTTATTTTGGGCATCAGGTATTTTATTTTGTTTCAGCAACAAAGGAAAAGTAACCAAGACAAATATCACAAATGACATCTTGATATATTTAGTAACATAGAATGACATTTTATTCATTTTTTAATACTGTAGAAAATAAAAAGTGGGGTTAGAGTATAAATTACTACAATACTGGTTGTTATATTCATGTGTGTATTTGTTTATACCAAAGAACATTATATTTTCCTGAGCTTTTAATGGGTGTCAGACTTCTTTAATTTCAACATGAAACACTACTTTTCATATTTCTTCTAGAGCAAACAGTGATAACATAGTTGTTCATCTTTAATTTGTCTGAACACTTTTAATTTATTCATTTTGTAAGAGTTTTACTACTTTAACTCTCACATTTACTGGTTTGAAGATTTTCTCTACAAAAATGTATTTCGTATGTGAAGTTAAAAATAGTAAAATGTAATTATATTCACCAGAGAACAGTACTATCATGGGATAGGTAAATTCTAAAAGTATAATTGATTTGTTTGTTTAATAGAAAATTTCCTTAATTGCTACCATAGTATCATAAGTAATATTTTTAGGTCAACACTATTATAAACTATTTTAATGGAGTGTATTAAAGCATATTTGGTAACACATTCATTAGTAGAATATGGAAATCATTTTGACATGTATTTTGGTCATTATCATTTTTTTAGTTGGCATTTTTTAATAATGACATGCAAGAGCTATGAAGGACAGAGAGTAAACCTTTTCAGGTGAGCTGAAGTTTGCCTTTGTTCCTATGTGTTGTTAAAATTAAGTGTCCTTAGGAAATGTATGTCAGCAGGGGTGTCAACAGGCAGGGCAATCCTAGTGGAGATCCTACTGAGGGACAATTCAGCTAAAGAATGAAATGTACACAGAAATGTCAGGAATTTAGACACAAGATGAACTTGTAACAGCTGTCTGGGTTTCACCTTGCAAAATGTGTTCAGGTTTGACATGATCAAAGTAAAAGGTGTCACATTCTCATGGGATTATTTCAGTGATTCTGCAGTCCCTTTTAAACTGTATCCATTGCATCCTTGCTTACCCCTTTAGCTCTATGCTTTCCTTGTCATAATCCTCTTTATCTTGACAACATGTCTCCTGAATTACCACTGTTCCTCATCTAGATATATAATGAGGAAGTTTCAACTTTCGGAAGCTCCCGTATGCCTTACCGGGTTAATGACAAAGTGTGTTATGGACTCAGGAGAGGAACTACACCAATCAATCATTGTATCCACAAATTTGAGGATACAACACTGAGATGCTAGCAGGAATTCCTTCACCTCTTTTTCTTCCCAAGTAGGACATGTGTCTTAGTCACTCTCATTGCAGGAACTCAATACCAGATGCCAATAAATTAAGGGAGGAGAGGTTTAATTTGGATCACAGTTTTAGAAGTTCCAGTCCTTAGTCAGCAGAAGCCCCAAAGGGGTAGACCTGCATAGGAGGAAAGCTGCTCATGTCACGGGGTCTGGAAGGGTGACATGCTGTTCCAAGTCATGCCTCAGTGATCTGTCTCTTCCCAATTATGTCCAACCTCCCAACTTCACAGTTTGCTATAGTGTCCCCAGGAGTCAGTCACCATTCAGAAACCCTGCCTTTAGGTGCAAAAGGCTATGGAGAGACATGCAAATATAAACCAGAATGACATCTCGGTTTTTCTTTGAGTTCATAGCTCAACATGAGCCCCAGCAGCATCAACACTGAAACATATGAGCCACCTCTTCCTCTTAACCTCATAGCTGACCTCTCCTTGTCACTTGTACTAATCTTGCAGGCGATCTGGACAGTAAAAGATACCAGAATATTGACTAGAATGAGTTTTTAGTAAAAAGGTCTGAAATTAAATTTCTTGTAAAATCTTTTTTTCTGTTAACCTAAGCATTCATACATACCAAGTCTGGATGAATTAGAGTTGACAATGTAAATATCTATCTATATCTATATCTATATCTATATCTATATCTATATCTATATCTATATCTATATGATATATACATGATATATATGATATATGACCATATGATATATATTATATTATATTATATTGTATTATATTATATTATCATATATTATCATATATATTATGTATGATATATATCATATATATGATATATATATGACATGATATTATCATATCATATATATGATAATATATATATGTTTAAAGGACAACAGGAGGATAAGGGTATCACCTGTGAGCAAAGTGATATGTGAAAAAATAAAAATAACTTTGAGATGGGCATGGTGGCACCTATAATCTCAATCACTGGGAGACTGAGACAGGGAGATGGAAATTTCAAGCTGATCCTACATAGTAAGAGAATATAACTTAATGATTTTTTTCAAAGTTGTTTGAGTTTCTCCAGCTGTGGGCTCAGCATGTCCAAGATGCCAAGAAAGACACAACTCATGGTTTCTATCTGCTATGCTTCTAGTTCCCATGAACACTCACATAAATTTGCAATATTGCCTTCCTGATTTTACAGAGTAGGTCAAAGACCCAGGTGGTCTCTTCTCATTAAGATTTACCTGGGTGAGTTAGAAAAATTTTAGATGAAGCAAAAGAAATACCTGTGGGTTAAGCATTGACAAAAATGTCTGAAGCTAGAAGGAGCAAGGCATGAGAGGGAAGAGAGGAAAGGCTTTTAGAGCTGCCCTCAGTCTTTTTCCTCCTAAGATGGCCAGAGACCCTCAGCATTTCGTAGCCAGCAACAGCACCTGGGGAAAGTTTGTACTATGCAGTGACAGGTGAAGGACACATACCCTGAAGTCACTGCACCTGCTTGTTGCCAGAGTGATCTGTGTCCCAGGGCCATCACCCACACCCAGAAGACATGATATCCGTGGAGTAGTGTGAGTGAACAGACCAAAAACCACCTCTGGTTTCTGCTGGTATGAGCCTAGGGTGCTGTTAGCACTCTGACTGAGTCTGCAACAGACAGTGACCCTTTTCCATGGGACACGGTTTGCCTATCAGTGTCTAAATGAGGAACAGTCATGTGCATCCCCAAGCACTGATGCCGTGCAAACAGTGCATACAGTTGATCCATTTCTGAGTAGATAGGTAATGAAACTGGTTCATCTGCAGGAGATTTTGTTTTCAGTGGAAATATACTGAGAGGGAAACCTGTTTCGTTCTTTAGCAAAGTGATAACAGAGTGAAGGGAAGGAGAAAGGAACAAAACTGGGCCCTCTAAGGAGCTACCTCAGAATGATCCTACTATCACAATGTCAAGATATTGTGTTTATCTGCTTCCACTGCTGTAGAAAACTAAAATATCCTTGTAGAAGAGTACTTGGATTCAAGCTCTCCTTGAATACAGATAAGTTGCCTCTGCTTTAGCTAAACCTGGCCTCATCTAGAATGCTGATATGCACAGAGATGGCTAAGCTATTTCCTTCTCCCTTCAGGTGGCTCTAAGCAATGTAAATAGAGCTAACTGAACTACTGATGTGTAATCTTTGAAGCCAGCAGACAGTTTCCTCTTTCCTTGTCCCATGTCTCCCTATAAATGGTTGAGCCCAGTGGGATGGCAGAGCCACATAGCTCCAGAAATGTCATCTGAGTTCAAGCCTCAATATGAGGCTATGACTTCCCAGGGCATAAAAGTTTACATTTCAGAAACTGAAGCAATGGCCTCCTAAACATTCAAATGCCATTCTACCTGAGTTACAGAGATTGGTCTTTCTGCATATCCTTCACTCTGCATAGTGCAGAGGTGCTGTCTGGCCACCTGGAAACACAGCTCATGTTACTCACGTGTTCTCATCATTTTCACTTTCACTCTTCCATGAGCCATTCCCTTCTTCACGAATTAATAAATTCTGGATGAGGCCCTGGGTCAAGGCCCTTGTTCCATAAACCCTTATCTGGACCAGGCTCAAGATGCCTTGGCAGCCCATAATTGTAGATATGTCTTAGTGTGTTTATTCTTGCCATTGGTTGCACTGGAGGTAGTAGACTGGAATTAACTTGTTGAGATTTCAATAACATTTTCATGAGATTACCAATATAAACTTTCTGGACTGTGAGAAGGATGGGAAAGGTGATAATAATATTTGGATTTCAATAATTCTAAGCCAGCTTAAAAAATATTACTTTTTCCATTTTTCTGGAGACCAATATCCAGAATATATCAACTTTGTTTTAGTCTTTCATTGTTCACCTTTGCCATATACTCACAAGTCATTCTTGTGTGAAGGGGTGAAGAGAGTTTTGCCTGGTACCTCTCTTTGAAAGGATGCTAGTTCTATGGTATTATCCCCTATGTGTTTGACTTCATTTAGCTATCATTCCATTGGTATAGGCCTATTGCCCAAACACATTCACACTGGAGCATAGATTCAATATACAAATCTGGGGACATCATTTATTCTTTAACAGATGGGCTGCGGGGACACAGAGCAGGCAGGTGATAGTGCAAGGCCAGGCTTCCAGTCTCAAAATACAAAGTACTGAGTCGGTTTCCCCCCAAATTAAACATACTATCAACTCCTGCCACATGGCTCTGGCTACACTAGTGATCTCATTTGTGACTGCAGGCACCTTATTAATAAGGCACCATGATTACTCCATTCCTTAGTATTTCTATTATAGGGCACTTCCCTCTTATTTGTGGGTGTTGTATACCATCCAGTGGTGTTTCTGTGACATTGCACCTCATAGAATTTTAGTCTGAATCCCACTGAGTTTTCCCTGTGAGTCTCTTCTCTGTTATTCATGAAACTGATTCTACCGCATTCATCACTAGGTAGATTATATAGAAAAGACAAACAATCCCATCAATCAATAATCTAGACTTCTAGCTGGGGACAAAAGAATAACAGCCAGCCACAATTATAAAAAAGATACTAGACACAAAACGGGGAAGGGCTAGATAACATGACCCAGGAGAGATGCAAATGATGTGACTTTTAGAAGAGTTTCTTAAAGAAGAAGCAGAGCATGATGACAGAAACGGTGAGAAGATGAGGTCACTGTTCTAGATCTATCAGGCACATTCATTCCACTGTGAAAATGCTCCCATGTCTGTTTGTGAGACTCACAAGAGGTGCAATAGCCTGGGAAGTCCCAGAGGCCATTTAGTTGTGTGATCCAGTAGTGATGTTTGTACCCCAGATTGTAACCCTGTGAGTGATCAAGTAAATCTGCGGGACCAATACTGGCCAGCATGAAGTCCTCAGTGATGAGAATATCCATATATGAGTTGCTTAGTATGGTAGCCAGTAGTCAGATGTGGCTATTGAGCACTTAAGATGTAGCGAGTGCAACTGAGGTTTGTGATTTAATTTTAATTTAACTTATAATAATTTTGATTTGAATTTACATGGTCACATGTGCTAGTGTGTACTCCATGAGACAGTACAGTGTTAGAAGAAATGATCAGCAGTCCTGTGGACATACAGGCTGCCACTTGCCAACCACAGTCCTCCCCATGGTCACTGCACTAGTAATAGACACAGGCATCTTCAGCCTCCAGGCTGCTGATGGTGAGGGTGACAGCCCTGTCAGACCCACTGCCAATGTCCACAAAGGGACTCCTGGCCTAAAGATGGAAACTTGATAAATGAATAGCTCAAGTTTTCCAGTTTTTTGTCAGAAAAAGTTTAGGCAGGCTTTTCTGTCAGTGATGTTTGCTACATTCATGTACCCTACAGGTGATGATCATGGTGATACTTGTAACATGGAAAACAACTCAACTGTTAGGATGATGTGTTTTTTTCCTAAGAAGGCCTTAAATCTGAATCTCAATGAACTATTTTTTATTAACATAAACCTTCACACTTGTAAGCCAATACTTTAGTTAACTTTTCTGTTCTATATAAGTTTTATGTGTGCATTTTCACTTGTGTCATGTTCTCTATGATTCCTTTAAATTTTTCTCTTCAACCTCCTCTTCAGTCCCTCCTGAATGACCATTGTCTCACAAGTCATCTCCAAATATATGATCTAAGTGAAGTCTGTACAGGAAATTCGATAATCACTGAATCACTAAACACTGAGAGCCCTGCAGGATACACCAAGTCCTTGTAATCTTGCAACACCAGTAACCTGAGTCCGCTTCATAACACCCTACGTTTATGATTTGTCTTCACTGTACTGGGAAATAAATAACCATACATGCATTATTTCACTAGTTTCCTTCATAAATTTCCATGACCATCTGTTGGGATGATTGCTGTAGACCAAAAGAACAGACTTGATTGAATAGAAGGAAAACTTTTCGAGATGTTCAATAGTCATGATAAACAGTACAGAGCTAAGCCCTCCTTGTGCAGGTAGAAATATTGTTTGTGGCAGTAACAGAACAGCATATAATTAGTGTTTCAGGGCCTTCATCACATCTGGCAGGACTATGATTCAATATCACAGTGGTTTGTGCCAGCTTTTCTCAATTCATAACTATTTTCCTTTCTATCAGGACAATTGTATCTGTGTATGTGATGAGCTAAGGTCCTGGACAATTCAGTTTGTTATTTTGATACATTTTGTTATTTTACTTACTCATATTCACTATGTATGTTATGTAGAAACTTCATGGCACTGATTCAAACATTCAGAAAATACTCAAGTCATATTTCTAACAGAAAAAAGCCTGGCAAAAAAGGCAAATGCATTTACAGCAAATGAGTCATTGCCTTACAAATGTTTGGTTAGTTCCATTGTTATCAATTGCATAATAAATATTAGTTTAGTGCCCTAATGTGAAAGACAATATCAGTGCTTCAGAAGGGGTCAGTTTTCTTGGATAGCTTTATGCTCAGAAATGCCATTGGCTATATGAATCTAGGTAGGTTTCCATTAATGTTATTGAAATCCACATATAAACTTTCATGACAGTGACTAATGAGAATCACTGGGGAAGCTGAGAAAAAAATTAGTGATTGATAATCACCGAATCACTAAACTCTGTGAGCCCTGCACAATGCACCAGGTCCTTGCAATCATGCACCAGCAGTGACCAGCATTCACTCTGTAACACCTTCTGTGTGCATTGGGTCACTCTAATTGTTAAGTGCTGCGTGCTAGGTAAACAGCTTTGACTGACTTCATGTGGAAAGCACTTATTTTCAATCCTGGCATGTTTATGAAAGGTACAGTCATAATGCTTCCAAAATAACTTTATCTCCAATCCTTCCATTACTTCTCTTCCACGTGTAATAATCAGCAAACCAACGCTATAGTCCAGGACATTGCATTGCTTCCTTTTTTGAAGTGACCATCGGAACTATCGCTTGGAGTTTACCCACTGTTGTGATTCCGAGTCTTCCAAGCACTCTTGGTGATGACATGTTTCCACATCTTTCTAGTGTGCATCTTTGGAACTCCACCTATCTGAGCATCATTATATAACACACATACTGTGGAATTTCATAGGATGCAATACTTTAATTTTTAAAATCAGTCAATATCATCTTATTCGTATTCTTTGCTGTTCTTCTGAAACAGGAAGAAATAGTTTAAAGAAGAAACACCAATTTGATGGGAATTTAGAAATAATGCTTACAAAGGAAATTCCTGTAGACAGAACAGGGACAGCATTCTGGTCTTGGTCTCAGATGCTTTAAGATGAAAAGAAAGAATTATATTAAACAATTTAATTTATGTAATATTTTGTATACATTTATATATATATGAACATATATTTATATACACAATTTGTATACTAGTATGTATACATATGTGTGCATGTAAATTTCTGCAGCCAATATGTGTCAATTAGATGTGTATGTGTTATATACTCATATATGTGTACTTTAAATGGATTTGTAATTTCTTTGTCTCTAGTTAATTTTCTTCCAATGTCTTCTTTATGACATTTTTTCCTAAGAATTTCATTTTTTAAAATTTTTTAAAATTTTATTTTAAAGGGAACAAAACAGAACAATAAAACTAAGCAAAACAGTGATAAGGCAGCAGGAAATCTGCAATAGTTACTGTAGTATATATTGTTGTGCTCTAAATAGTTGCTCAGACTATTGGCATTAGGCTTGCAAAGTCAATCAAACAGTACACTGCCTCTGAATCAGCCAGTTGTTTATGCGGGGGTGGGTTGGGGTGTGTATGTGTGTGTTCTTCTCTCCTGCCTGTGTGCCTGCGGGCTCACAGTGTGGTGTGGAGAGTAGCTTCCTTCTTGGGTCCCCCTTGTTCACATGCCAGCTCTGTGACATTAACCGTAACAAGATACATTTGTTCATAAGAGTCAATGGTTATTTATGTTGGTCATTTATTTCACTTGATAGTGATTGGTGATCACTCATAGTTCAATGGCTTTTCACACATATCCAGAGGTCGTCATGTAAGCAGTGATTTGGCTGATCAACCTGAGTTATTCCACTAGGTGCTGACTTGGTTTTCTGCTTGAAGTTGCATGTGTGTGACTTGGTGCCAAGGCTGAAAAATTGTGACCCCCAAAGCACAGCATTCTCAAGGCAGATGGAGGAATGACTTAAATCTTCAAATCAGGCTTCACAGGCAGATTTAAATACAATAACCTCCAACACACGGTCATATAACTTTGATTTATTCTTATACTTTAGTAATTCCTGAAGTTTTTAATAAATATTTATTTTACTTAATTATTAAAATATTTTATTACATAATAGTAGATAAAGATATTTTTCAATGTTTGTGTTCTTAAAATACTTTCAAATATATGCTTTCCCTAAGATGAAGGAAAAGTTAAGTATAGATAAAGTTAGGTGTAATTCATTGTGTGGTATAAATAGAAAAAAATTACATGATTTGATTGGTTAAAAAATATTTAGCAGAAAAAAAAGCATCCCCTAAAGTTCAGGCTTTGTTGGAATGCAGATTCTCATACACTGTAGGAGGTTCTATGCTTTTGCATTTGTATCAGGTTCTCGGTGATGCCAGCATCTGTGCGAATTTTGACAAGCAGGACATTTTCTTATTAAAAAACAAACAAAAAACCCCAGGACTATATGCATGTTTAGTGTTTTGTTGTTTTATTTTGTTATTTAAAGAAAGAATTTTTACTTTTCAAGTGATTGCTTTTTAATTCCTGTAATATTCTCATTGTTACTGTATATTCTATCCTTGAAGTTTTCCTGCTGGGATCCTAGATTTACATATAAAACTTTGATGCATATTATGATACATTTTGAAGCATTCTTCTAGCAAGAAAGAGGTACTGAGTGAAAGTAGTAATGATATTACATGGTTGGATCTTAATTGCCCATTACCCAAGGCATGTCTAGAAGCATGTTTCTCAAAATGACTTTTCACTTTGGAGTTTTCAAAAACTTAGTTATTGGGAAGTCTTCCCATTGGGCTTTTTAAGTCAAAAGAAGAGGGTTCAATATTTGTTGACAACTGCAGGGAGACAGACAGAAAGAGGTGAAAACTCAAGCATCTCCTACAATGTGCTCCAGTCAGCTGAGAGCATTAGCTCCACCACTGCTGGATTCCTTACTCAGGGCAGGGAGTGAAAGATACACTCTGGATTCTACCGTTAGCTTCTCTGATAAGCACACCCCCTGGGGTTTAATAGTCTGTATTTTTAAAGTCCTGATTCTCATAGCTATAATGCTGTGTAAGCGCCAGCGGTATTCGTGCTAGCTATTGTTTCCCACAAAAAGCAGAGACAATGTAATATGCATATACATATTTGAGTGATTTTATTACATCATCTTACAGCCTCATAGAAGCTGTAAGGGTCTAGGTAATCTGACTGTAGGCTGAAGGGTCAGGAAAGTCAGTAGCAGCTGATTTGGACTCAATTTAAGTCAAAAGCCTCAAAAAGCCAGAGGACCATAACAGAGGCCAGCGGGTTCAAGTTCAAGTTCAAAGGTATAAAAACTGCTAATTTGGTGTACAAGATCACCAGCAATAAGAGTCATAACCTCTCAAGAAGGCATAAAATGAAGAGAAAGAGATAAAGTGTCCCTAATTCTCTTGCTTTGTCAGCCTATTGTATGATGCTGGTTACCATCGTGGAAGGCTTTTCTCATTCAGTTTGCTGAGTCACACACCACTATCTTCAGGAAACAGCCTCACACATATGGCTACAGACATGCTTTTTAATATCATATGCATCCGTCAATCAGGTTAATACAATAAATCAAGCACCCCGAGGCTGTAACAAGATATGTAGATGTGCGATAATCTCTGCCATTTATTAAATCAGAAAAGGAGTTTTCAGATGGGTGTTGGCTGGTAGGAAGTGAAGGAAAAAGTTTGTCTTATACCACATATCTCCCTGTAACCTTCAAAGCCTGGCTCCATCTGAGAAACTCTCAGTAGGCGGAGATAACAGGAAGAGCAGCTGGGCAGCCCAGCCTCACACTTCTGCCTCTGGGTGGTTTTTCTTGTGGCTTGTATCACTGTGGGAGGGAAACTATTACACTTATGACAGTAATAATTTGCAACATCTTCAGGTTCCAGGCTGCTTATGGTGAGAGTAAAATCTGTCCCTGATTTACTGCCACTGAACCTGGATGGGACCCCAGTTCCCAAACTGGTTACACCATAGATTAGGTGCTTAGGAACTTCCCCTGGATTTTGCTCATATCAAATCAAATAGCTATTAATGTTTTCACTGGCCTGGCAAGTGATGATGACTGTGTCTCCTTGAGATATGGACACAAAGGATGGAGACTGGGCCATCTGGGTGTCATATCTGGCACCTGGCATTGGAAACACACACACAAAAAATAGTCACACAATCTTGTTGACAAGACTTCCATGAAGAACCAGGGCATACTGCCTATACTACATTGAGTAAATTCCCAATGTTGTCCTCCTTACCTGACAAGCAGAGCAACATCGTCCCCAGGAGCTGAGGGGTCCTCATGCCTATGCTGTGTGCTGGCTGGGAATGACTCCTGTACAGAATGTTGTCAGTCTAATAAGAAGTCCTCAGGAATTGGGCTGTACTTTGGTAACATGAAAATCAGCAGGAGTTGGGAAGGGCTGTCACAGCTGCAGGACTGGGTCATCTCTATTACTTAACATAGGCAGGATGCCTAGGTGTCTCAGGTCAGACCATGACCGCTCACATTTGCCCATAGTGACTGTTTCTCCATAGGAGAACATGGCACCAGGCTTCTCTCCTCTTATTTGTGAACAACTTAAGTAGGTTTTTGTTGAAGTTCCTGTCACTTTCAGTGGCTTTGCAAGTCATGATGGTTCTTGCAGCATGAAATAAAAAGATAAGACCATCATAAAAGCACCGAATCTCAATCTCTTGTCAAAACCTTGGTCTTTATTAATGTGAGATTTTACAGCTACAAATTTTCCTCTTACTGCAGCTTTTTTGGCCTCCTGTGGGATTGATATTTTGGATTTGCATTATCACTTATGTAGTGATGTTTCTTAAAATCATTTTTCCTGATCAGATTTTATTGGTACATTTTGGTATATATAATGATCACATTCATCATAAAGAATTTGTACCTATACATGATATAACTTGTTCATTTTTCCCCATTCCTCTACCCTCCCTTCAACCCCGTTTTACCTCCCATTTGCAAAATCTTTGTTTCCATCTTTTGCTTCTTTTCTTTTTTTTTACTTTTCCCTTCTTTCCTTCTCTCTCCTCCAATATCATTTTATTCATTCTTTGAAGTAATTTTTAGAATCAGTTCATTTTTTCTCATACTTGTTAATTTTTTAGTTTTCCTTCTGCTATTGATTTGTAATTTAATTCATTGTCTTCAGAGAACATATTTTGAATATTTTTGTTTTTCTTAAGTTTTCCAACATTCTTTTTCTGGCTTAATGTAATGCATCTTAGAGAAGTCACATATATACTTGAAAAAAAAAATGCACTTTGCCATTGTAGGCGATGTGTACTGCATATGTCTGCTAAGTCCAGTGATCTATAGTGTTAGCCAAGTGCAGACATCATCTTTGTTCTTGTCCCTTGTCTATTTTATGTATTACTTAAGTGTATCACTGAGGTCTCCTACTATCACTATATTCAATTTCTCTTTGAATTTTTATTTATGATTCTTTCCTGCATTTTGTCTCTCTAAAGTCTGGTTCATATATGTTTCTAATATTATGTTGGTGAATTGACTTTTTCACATCTGGAATTGTTAAATTGTTTGAATCTAATTTTAATCATTAGAGTAACCTCCTTTGTTTCTTTTAAATGGTCTAATGATATTATGCTGTTAATATTACATACCTACTTCTATTGTTCTTTGCCTAAAATTTTCTAGAATGTTTTCACCTTTGTACTGTTTAAGAATGCTTGTTCTTTGACAGCATGTAGATTTATCTTGGTGTGTGTGTGTGTGTGTGTGTGTGTGTGTGTGTTTCCCCAAAAGGAATGGACTAAACCCAAGGCTTGTCCATGCAAGGCAAGTATTCTATGCCTTAGCTGCATCCATGTCTTAGTGATTTTCTCATTACTAGGACAAAATGCCAACACCCACAGCTTAAAGGAGAACTTCATTTGGGCTCACAGTTTTCAGGGGTTTCAGCGCATAGTTAGCTGACTCCAAGGCACAAAAAGGCTGAGCATGGGGACATAATGTAGGAGAATCGCACTTATCTTGTGGCCAGGATGCAGTGAGGGAAGGAAGGAAATGGTTATGTTTGATGTCTTTTGTTTCTGAATTTCTTAGATTTTTGGACTTGGTTGTATTAATTTCATCTTTCTGTTTTGGTGATTTTTTAATTATAACAGGTAGAGGACGATTAAGGTTGGGGTCCAGATACCCTGTGGCAGTTGTGCTGTCCTAGGGGATGGCCATGAACTGACCTCTTAACACCTGCCTGGGCTTATCTTCATCACATATGCTGAGGTAAAGGGTGACAAGCCTTCTGGATACTACATTGTCATGGGGTTCCCCTCCATGTGATGCACTGCTGATTGGTTTTGGTGTCTGGGAAATTGCCAGGATTTCAGGATTTTTAATAGCAAGAGAAAAGTATATGACATGTGGCTTTAAATAAATGTTTTCTTTAGTGGATTCACTGAGGATAAAAAATATATCTTCAAGGGATGTATAGATCTTTCAAACACAGCTTTTTAAAATTGATGTAGATCATATATTAACTTACTAAAATGCAGATTCATACTCAGTATATCTAAGTTGTTTCTTTTGCTTTACATGTATTAGCGCATATTTTTATACAGGATAATGGTCCTTCATTAATGCTAATGAGGCTGTTGAAGTCTGAATAAATTTTGAGCAGGAATGAAAAATAACACTACATCCCTGTTTAGTTTGTTTTGCTTAATATTCTATAAAGAATGATTTTTAATTTGTTTGCCAAATGACTCATTTATATTTCATGAAAATTCTTTATTTTCTGTGGAATCCAAGACTTTATGAAGTTTTATTCCTATGATATCAAATTGCTGATGATTCTGAGAAGCACATATGGAAATGCTGTTGGCTCAAGACCTACCTGAGAGAAAAAATTCTGTGAATTGGGACGTTCGCTGATAGCTTCATAGCATCATCAGCACTTTTGAAGCAAATGTCTTGGAACACTTTCCCTGCCTAGTTTCCTATGGAGATGCACAATGAGGGGCAGGAAAGTCACAGAGGACAAATGGAACTGATCCACTGCATGTGCAGGCACACATGTGTGGACAGAGGTGAGCTGTGGGAACCACCTGGAAAAGTGCTTCAGGCGGCTAACACCACCAGACCCCTCAAGCCCAGGTTCCCCAGACAGAGCTGCAGACCCCAAGGTCAGAAAGCTGTGGCTGAAGATGTGCTGTGGCAACAGAGGGAGCACCAGAAACCACCGCACCAACATCTGTCTCTGTAACAATCATCTCTCCTAGACTTTCACCGTGGTTTAGGCTTAAATCATTTGTGTTAATACAAATTCCTCTTTAGATTATATTGGAAAATGTGCTCTTGGTTCTCAGTGAGAACCAAAGAAACTTTCACTTGAAGGCTGTGGGTTTTTGTTGTTATTATTGTTTTGCCTTAATAGATGCATCTTTGATGAGTATAAATCCAGACTTTGGAAAGGCTGCAATTTTGACACTCATTCCTTGCATTTAAAAAATAAAATTCCTTTTTGGAATATCTAACATACAAATCTATGTTCTTGATTAAGTGAAGAGAGACATTGTCATACCTGCACTGCTGAGGCTAAGGAGGACGAAAGAGAATTAGGGTGCAAGGGAACTTCCCTGGCCCCTTTTTCCCCTTCCCAGGGCATTTCAAACCCTAGCTACCTCTAAGAAGCCCTCTCAGTAGGTGGAGACAGCAGGAGGAGCAGCTGGGTAGCCCAGCTTCACACTTCTGCTTCCCTGGGAGGTTTTTGTTATGGCTTGTATCACTGTGGGAGGGTTACTGTAATACTGCTGACAGTAATAAGTTGCAACATCTTCAGCCTCCACACCAGTGATGGTGAGAGTGTAATCTGTCCCAGATCCACTGCCACTGAACCTGGATGAGACCCCAGATGCCAAATTGCTTGCACCATAGATAAGGAGCTTAGGAGGTTTGCCAGGTTTCTGCTGATACCACGCCAAGTAGCTGTTAATATTCTGACTGGATTGGCAAGTCATGGTGACTCTGTCTCCAGGATATGCAGACAGGGAGGATGGAGACTGTGTCATCTGGATGTCACATCTGCCATCTGACAGTGGAAACATAAAAACAAATATTTACATCATCAATAATGTGATGGAAGAACTTCCCTCAAGATTCATGTGGTTCTGAACATACAGTGCTGAGTTAATCCCCAGTGCTGCCCATCCTTACCTGGGAGCCAGAGCAGCAGGAGCCCCAAGAGCTGAATAGGGACCCTCATGTCCATGCTGTGTCTTGACACAGACTGACTCCTGCACAGGGTGTGAGCAGCCTATGAAGAAGTCTTCAAGACAGTGGGCTGTGGTTTGGATACATGCAAATCAGCAGGGGCTGGGTGAGGCTGGGCACAGCTGCGGAGCTGGCTGGTCCTCAGTAACTCATCACAGACCCAGTGTCTCCAGATGTCCTAGGTCAGATCAGGGCAGAACAGATTTGCTTTCAGAGAGTGTGATTGTTTTTCTGCTAGGTAACAAAGAAGATTCATTTTGCTATTCCTTTCCTTTCCTTTCCTTTCCTTTCCTTTCCTTTCCTTTCTTTTCTTTCCTTTCATTTTTGTTTTCATCTTCTTTTTTCTTTTTCTCTTTCTTTCTGTCTTTCTGTCTTTCTGTCTTTCTTGGTGCTGGGCATCAGACAGAGAGGCATTCTACTGTCTAGCTATGTCCCCAGTCCCTCTTTAATTTTAAGACAGAATCTTGCTAACTTGGCCAGATGGAGTTCAAACTTGCAGTCCTTCTGCTTAGTCTTTGAAGTGCTGGTGTAACAGGCAAGAGACACAGAGCCTAACATTTTTCCTTTTTATTTGCTTCATGATGTATGAAATGCTTTTAATATTAGCTTTCATATAAAACTGTACAAGGGAAGTACAACTCAAGAAAGTAAAATAAAGTTTACAGATCTCCTGAACTTGATATTGTCTGTATTACTGAGCCAGATGACTTACACAGCATGATGCCTTGAAACCATTGGTGGATAAGTTGTTAATTTTACAGCTCAGAGATGTGACAAAGACTGAGAGTGAGAGATAGGCAGAGAGGGAGAAAGAGAGAGGGACAGAGAGTGAGAACAGGAACTGAAGAGTATGGAGGGGAGGACCTAAAATTAAAAAAATACTAAGGGAAATGTGAATATATACCATCACAGGAGAAACACTGTCAAATCTGAAAACAGGGCCCCTCTAGCAAGCATCTCTGAATGCTGATCTGTCTTTCTCAGATAAGTGACTGCTGTCTTCCATGTTTGTGTCTTCTTTCCCATCACTCCAAGCCCACCAGCATGAAGGATTTTCTCTGTCCAATCATGTGACACTTCTACGTCTATGGCACTTTGGAATTATAGGTTGGATGTTTCTTAGATTACTATTTAGACCTCCTCAAGCTCTTGACCCAACATTTTCTACCTCAAAACCTCACCTGTTCTCCAGACCAAGTGGCTCAACCCTGCCCTTCAATCTACCCAGCTGCTAATCTTCTTATTGATACATTGTCCATCCCTTCTATACCAAGAGGCAGCAGCTCTTTCTGACTGGGTTTAAGGCATGTGAATCATGGAGTTTCAGAAGGAAAACACCCAGAAAAGTAAAGCAAGAAGGCAGAATGGGCATAGGGCATACAAGCCCACTAGACCTGAGAAGTAGAGTGTAATAAGGCAGAGGAGAATAAGCACTATGGGGTATTGAAGTAAGAGTGTAATGGAAATGGTAACTCTACATGAAACATTAGGAATGGGAACATCCTCTCTCCCCAGGTGCAGAATATCTCAGCAGGGGAAGAATGAACAAAACACTCACCTGGTGGAAGTCACTGCCACAATGTTGGAGCCGGTACAGGCTGAGATCACATAGAAAAGGAGCAAAATTCATAGTAGACTGTCAGAGTGTATTGGTCTAATTCAAGTAAGTGGGCACTAGAGGGGTGATATCTACACAGAATATAGGAGGCCGGGACAGAAGTATATTTGTTTTATGGAGGAGTTAATCAAGACAGTACATTTAGAATGAAGCAATTTCTCTGTTAAAAAAAGTCACAAGTGGGGCCGGGCGTTTAGCTCAGAGGCATAAGTGCCTGCTTGGCAAACGCTAGGTCGTGAGTTCAATCCCTGGCACCAAAAAAAAAAAAAAAAGAAAAAGCATTAAAAATTCACAAGTATAAAAAGGAGAACACTAGGAAAAATGTTCTGTGACTTTGGATTATAATTAAAGATAAAGATGTAGATTAGAAAGTGTGTAGATAGACATGATTCTAATCTACACTAGTGTGTAGAAAGTGTGTAGAAAATTTTCTCTAGAATCAATGACACACTGGTAACAATGGACATTATTAGTGCCATATAAGGGCACAGTTATACAAATAGTAAAGGTACAGTTATAAAATTGTAAATTATATACATGTTCCAGCAAATTAAAAATTAAATAGTGATCTCTGCTTATGCTTCTCCTGCTTATCATATAAGCATCCTGTCAAATTGATCCAGCCTTGACCATCATGTTAGACTGCTTTTCTTCCGATAAGGTCCTGAGTCAACTTGGCTGTTTCCAGCTTGTGTTTTTCCTTAGGTAAAATAATGCATTTTGTTCCTGTCTACCTTCAAGGACTTTGTTTGGGACACAGTAACCCAGTAGAGGGCACCTTTAACTTTGCTTGCTCTGCATGAACTCCTTCCCCTCATCCTCAGGATGTTCCTAACTTGTAGTAAACAATTCCTTGCAAGTAAATCTATTTAGAATTAGCCTTCCTAATGTTATGTGACTTAATATAACCCATGTAACCAATCATGTAACAACCTGCCATCTTCCTTCTCCTTCCTGCTTGCGAACTGTATTTAAACTGAAGTCAGAGCTGATTCACTGCTGATGATTTAGACTCTCTTATAGTGCTCCAGCCCACTAGTGTTAAACTAAAGAAAGAGTCTTCCATTCTGTTTAATATTTTTTGAAATACCTAGATCTTATTCTTTTGAATGCCCATGTTTACTAAAAGGAACCAATAATTCTTAAAGAAATGACAGATTTTGGGTGCACAACACAGGAAAATAAAATGAGATGAGCGTGGATAATCAAGCTAGAAATCAAGGATGTGACCAGAGGATTTATGGGGTGAAAGTGACAGGTAACAGAAAACAGCCTGACTTAGGCTCTGGTTCGACTGATCTGGAAAATTCTGACAAAGAAAATGCATTATGATGGAAACTTAAGATTTTCAGTAAAATAAGAATGCATGGTTTTATTTTTCAATTAATAAGCATATATTTATAAAAATTCAAAAAAGGTGTTAGTTGTTTTGAATAAAATCATGCTGAAGTTGTGGGGAAAAGTTTGGCAATCACCAGCTTCAAGCAGGGGTCAGACTGAACATCGAGAGTCATGAGAACGTCGAGCTCCTGAGCCACCTGGCAGCATTCAGTAGGAGCACAGTGCGTTTCAGTATCCGCGTTTCAGTATTCTATTCTCTTGAGGACCCATCTGTTTCATGAGCTAACAGGCTACTTCAGCCTCATCTGTGCTAGTGGCTGTCCATCACCAATTCTGCATTTGAACTCCCATTTCTTAAATCATCTAGTGTATGGCAAATCTTTTCTATACAAATGTGAATAAAACACGTACACCTCCAGGATCAGGGCACCTATTTCCTTCACACACCTCTCCTCATAAGTTATAAATGTAATCCAAGGACTAAATTACAAAAAACCACACAAAACAATACTTGCTTTATAAAGATTTTGGGAAAAGCTGAGTTTAGAAAGATTGTTTAACAATTTATGGATGACTGTGTTTCTGAATGTGATTCGTTAACATAACTCTCTGCATTTGTTCTAAAAATCCTTAATGTAAGACAGAATCTGAGCAGTATAAACTGCATTTTTGCATCCTGATAATTTCATAATGTGAAAAAATTAGAATCACACAGATCAATTGTGATTGGTATTATATTTGATAGCAAAACCATAGACTGAAAGGATAGAAGACAGCAAACTTCTGTCAGCTCCTCTCAAATTACACTAGTGAGTCTGTGTAAATGCTATTTCCCTTTTACAGAATATGTTAAAATCCTACCAGGTCAGACCTTGTAGTTTATTTGTTGCAAGCTACAGTTTTAATGAAAGTGAAATATTTCTAGCTATATGCAGCTACCAGGACCATTTGCCCATACATTTCTGTTCTCTCCATCCAAAAAATTTCTCTTTTAACTCCCCACCACCTCTGTCTAAAAATAACTCTGTTTGGAATATTAGCAGTGTCTTTTATTTTGCTGTGTAAATCACAACTAATCTGCAACCCACATGCATCAGGTGTACCTTTCCAGCATCTGAGAAAAGCTCCCAGCATAGAGAGGCATCAGGAAAACCTGCTGGGGCTCTTCTGTATCACACTTCTGTTTCGCTGGACAGTTTGTGTTGTGACCTGTTTCACTGTGACAGTGTAACTGCTTCACTGTTGACATAAATGCACTCCAAAACTTTGGATTCCAGGTTCGTGATGCTAAAAGTGAAATCTGTCCTCAATACCTGGGCGCTGAATATTGATGAGACCCTGGGTTACAACCTGGTTGCAGCTTAAGTCACAGGAACAGGCATTTTCCCTGTCTTGTGCTGGTAACAAGCTAGTGGACTGGCCTGGCTAGTGACACTGACACTGTCTCTTCCAAGAAATATGGAGACTGGATCACCTGGGTGTCACATGTGGCATTTTACATCAGAAACATAAAAATAAAGATGAACACAAGCGACACAAAGATTATCAGTTTAAAACAAACTCATAACAATATTCAAGAGGCACAGGAAAAAAATTGAAAAGAAAACCTAAAATTTTAAAAGGAGAATGGGGTTTTTAGGTGATTTGAAGTTTGTCTCTTTTGTTCTCTCTTGTAATTTTCTAAATTTGAGATTTATAAAAGATTCAGACTTGGCCTCAATTGAGGAACTCTGCTTGGGAAGAGAACACAGTTGAGATTCAGCAGGTGACTTAACGGGTTGGATAAGAAATGAGTCCTTGACACCATGCTGGGCTGTTGCAGGTGAATAGTGTAAAGCATTGTGCCTGACCCCACAGAGAGGAGGGACATATGCCAAGAAAAGCAAAAAGTGTGAAGTTAGGGACAGAGAGGGAAAGCATCTTCAGAGAGCCAAACTAATCCTGCACATGTATGTTAGTAAGTAAAACACCTAAATAAAAGTGAAAATATATATTAGTTCTGTTTTCCTCAAAATCATCTTTCATTGTGTGGCTGCAATTCCAGGTGACACAAAATATTCTGTGTTTCAAGATCAAGCCTTTGTTTCCTAACAGGAGAAGGGACATGGGTCAATGTTTCCTCTTTGTCCTCTACTTGCTTTTCAGTTCTTCAGGACTTCCCATGCCACATCTCACACTTTTATTTTTCAGGAATGATTATTTTATTTTATTTTATTTTATTTTATTTTATTTATTTTAAAGAGGATAAAACAGAATAAAACCAATCAAAACAAACCAGTGTAAGAGACACAGGACTTCAAAACACTACACAATCAACAATAGTTACCACAATGCCCCCTGATGTCTTCAAAATAGCTGCAGAGAACCTTGGATATAATAAAAATCAAACAGAACAGAATAGAATAGAAAAAATAAAACAAAACAATGCATGCAACAAAGGACTTCAAAACAAGCCTACAGTGAATCCAAAATGCCACCATAATGTATCTTGTTATCTTTGAAATAGCTGCTCCTGCCATCGGATTTCACATAATCAAACAAAACAAAAGAGAATAAAACCCAACTCAAAAAAAACAATGGAAATGTTATAGGACTTCCAGAATAAGACCATAGGGAATCCACAGCGGCTGCAATCCTCAGAAGGAAATTCCCCCTTAGATGTCTCACTGTATATCACTATCCTCTTCCCCCATGAAGAGAACACTGGCCCTAGATCTGCAATGTCAGTGAAACAACAAACCATCACAGGCATCCAACTGCATTTCACCTCCTTAGCTATTGTGTCACAGCCTGTGTTCCTGTGGATAAGCTAGCCATTGACACGGGCAGGGTGTCTGTGTGTGCGTGTGCTTGGTACTTCATTTTTGCCAGCCCTCCCTCTGCAAGGGGCTGTTGTCTTGCTGTCCCCACTCCTGTGGTGGCCTGCACATGGCATTGATTCCCAGGCAGGACTTGCTTACTGGTGTGGTCTTATTCTTTCTGAAGCCCACAAATGGTGCTGACTCACAGGTAGAGAATGGATTCTGGCTCTTCCAGTCCAGTGGCAGCCTACATGGTGCTGGTTCCCAGACTGAGCTTGCTTCTTGGTGTGGCCTTGTTCTCTCTACCCTCAGTCAGTGAGTAGCCACATTTTTCTTTAATAAAGGTGAATTTTCATTCAAACATGTAAAAAGATACTGATCTATAATGCTAAGATAATTTTGAACTTCTCAATAGTATATTTTATAACTTTTGAATAATATTCACAAGATTAATATCCTACAGTTATAACAGTCTATTGTAAATGTACTCCATCTTAAATCACATGCAGAAACTGCTCCCTTTCTATTTCATTCCTCTTTTATCTTTTGAGATGTCATAAAATTCCATGTTTGTACAAAAACATTCCATGTTCTCCCAAAATAAACTAATCCTTTTAAATGCAGTAGACTGTAAAACTGCATAGAAAAGAAACTATAGATACAAATATTTTAGATTTAATCTCTATTTTTAAACACTTACACATAGCTGTAATCATGTTGAAAAAAGTGCAGTTATAAACCATTGTTACAACATATAAACTATTATAAATGCCAATGTATTTACTCTTCCTGAGACTTTTATTTGATTAATATGTGCCTCCTGATAGGGCTCTCTGAGCTTTCTCTCAGGGCAAGAGTACTGATATTAACAATGCCTCTGTATCTGTTTACCTGGGGAAATCTTAATTTCTTCATTACCTCTGAAGGACAGTTTTGCCAGACACAGAATTCTTGATTGACAAGCTATTTTTTTGTTAAAACTTGGAGTTGATCAGACCAGTGCCTCAGACCTCCAGTTCCTGCAAGGAAATCTCCGGTATCTGATTGAGAATATCTTATATATGAAGAAGTATGCACTGGCTATTTTTGAAAACCTTATGTGTTCTTTAATCTTGAGTTAATAAGAGAATGCACTGTACAGAGTGGGAGGAAGGATTTTACATTTATAGGAAAGAAAATTACAAATAAGGGGAGCAGAAAAAGTAGGATGATTCTGTTTTTCATTCAGAACCCATAATAACCAAATGTTGTGGTGATGATGGCAATTCCAGTATTTGAGAGGCCAAGGCAGGGAGACTGCCTCTTTGGAGGCCAGCCTGAGCTACATAGTGAAGGCAAAGTCTCCCTGAATGACATAGAGAGACTCTGAGCCAAGCCATGCAAAACAAAACAAAGCAAAGCAAAATCTGGCAGATATTTTTCACTCACTGTGTAGGTTCTTCACTCTGCTACTTATTTTCTTTGCTCTATGGAAGTTGTGTGGTTCTGTGTATTCTCATTTGTCAATTTTTGCTTTGGTTTCCTGTGATACTAGGATCCTATCCTGAAAAGTTATTATCTGTACCAACATCTTCGTTTCTCTTATTTTCTGATAGTTTCAGTTAGTAATTCATACATTAGGTATTACATCCATTTTAAGTTTATTTTTAGGCAGGCTGAAAGATGAGGCTCAAATTTGAGTCTTATGCATGTAGATATCCATATTTCCTAGCACCTTCTCCTTGAGGATCCATCTCACCCCAAGTAGAATAATTAATCTGAAAATAACAACAAAGAAAGATACTAACAAGGACAATAAATGTGTAAAGGACAATAAAATAGCAACTCTTACACACTGTTGGTCAGAATGTAAATTAGTGCAGTCACTATAAAAAACAGGATGGAAGTTCTTCAAAACTTGAAAATAGAAGCATCATATGATCTTACAATCCTGAAGACAATATATGAATATGATAGCTAAATGCCTATATTTATTGTGGCAGTCTTCATAACAGCTAAGGTAGGTAATTGACATACATGCTTATTGATACAGAATTGGATAAAAACATGGAATATACATATAGAAAATTATTCAGCCAAAAAGAACAATTAAATCTTACAATTAAACGAAAACTGGATGAAACTTGAGGGCAGTGTGTTACGCAAGTGGGACACCAAAAGGAAAGTATCATTTTTGTACTATAAAAAAAAAACATTTGTCAAATCAATTGTGGCATCTTTCAAATGCATAATCTCTTTTGTTTTGCTTTATAAAATGAATTTTATCTTCTGGATGATAAAATGATATTTCATACATTGTTTTCTTGACTTTATTTGATTATTTGACTGTCCTGGCCTTTTACCCTTTACATATGTCTAATACAATTTTGTAAAAAATCCCATCGTGTAAGTCTGATGCCTCGTTTCTTCAGGAATGAGGTTATAGGTTACATTTAGGTATTTCCTGACCTCATGGGACTGAAGGTGGACTTATGGGAGAATATTGGATCGTAGGGCTATTAGAGGTGACTTCTTGACAGGAGCTGGAAACTGGTCCAAGCATCAAGTCACTGCAGCCTAAGGACATGTGACCACATCTATATGAAACAAGAAACCCATTTTCCACATTTTATATTCCTTTTTTGAAAATGAATAATATTGGTTCTTATCTTGGTTACTTTTTTCTCATTGCTGGGACAAAATATGCAACACCCAAAATGAAGGAAGGAAAGGTTTATTCCAGTTTTTGCAAGTTTCAGTCAATACTCAGCTGGATCCAAGGCAGGGTGGCATGACACTGGGCAGCACTTTAAGGCAACAGCCACAGCAAAAAGACAGCCAGAGCAAACAGAAAAACAGACCTCTTTTACTGGCTTATAATGTACACAACAACCCCCATCCCCCCCCCACACTCTTCAGGGTAGTATAGCACTCACAAAATCTCCTTGCCCTTCTTTGCAGGGCATGAAGATATTTACAAAGTTAGAACCCTGACTCTGCTGAGTCTCTCAGTTAAACTTCTAAACTGCTCAGGTTGACACAATGTACCAACCTTAACAGTTCTTTTGATTCTTGTAGAAGGCTTATGAGAGTGCAAGAACATTGGAATTTAGCAGGGGAGGATATCTGAGAGGGGCCAGTGAGACTTTAATGAATAATATGTTCATTCTGGCTGGGAGAATAAAATCATTTATAGAACTCATATTATTTTTAAAACTTAAATATTCTCCACATAAAATAATTGTTACAGATAAGTGAGACAGATGGCTTAACAAAAGAGTGAAGTGACAATTTAATGTGATAAAATCAATCATATATGAGTAGTCATTTGTTTTTTGATTGTATATATTTCTTTCCATAAGAATCCAGCTAGTGAGAGGATAAACTTACAGCACTACTACAGAGGACAATGTAAAACTGGGAAACAGGGCATTGGGGCAACCCAACAAAGGAAGCTTGCACTGGAGCAAGTGGAGCACATGGGCCGCACTGAGATGACCCATGAGAAAGGAGAATCACACTCAGTTTAAACTGCATGCATTTCGAGGCTCTAACCAGATGATATGGTAAGATTTAAACTTTTCCCATATTTTATATTCCTCATCTACCAAACAACTTCCATGTTTAAGATAGTTTGTGCATAAAATAATTTTGTCTGTAAGACTCTGGAGACTCCAAACAATAAGATTGACCTATACCCTTATGTGTTTTTCCTGTGGACTTATACAGTGTGTGGACTTTACGCAACTCTACTTCTAAATATCCACTTATCTGTTAAAAGCATCTCATATCATGATGCTGAGAACCAGGGGCAAAGGATAGCTCTCAGCAATACCATCTTGAGAAGGGAAATCTTCCTGAAGTGTCTTCAGATTTGTATCACTTAGGTTTTACTAGAGAAACAGATATAACAAGATATACACAAATGTATAAGAAATTACAAGATTGGCTCACAAATTATAGCCACAAAGTTGGATGAGGGAACGAGCAGAGGGCATCTGCATGCCGGCAATTGAAAGGTCAAGCCCAAGACCTGGAGCTTACTGCAATGTCCCATGCAAGTCCATGTCAGGAGGCCCGATGGGTCTGTAATGCAAGGCTGAAGAATCTACGACCAGAGCTGAAGGTAAATGAATACAACTTAAGAACATATTTAGAAGTGAAATAAATCAGACTCACATGTGTAAACATTGTATTGTCTCCCTAGTCTAGGAAGTGAAAGAGTAAATAAGACCCAAAATGTCTCATACATATTGTGAAAGTGACAAGAAGAAATTGTTGAAAAACAAAGAACTGAAATAAAGGAAAGGAGAAAGGAAAGAAGGGAAAAGAATATAGCTATAAATGTAGATAGATATACTAGATAATTATACTGCTAAGATCTATTTGTTCACTGAAAAGAATGGCTTGTGCTTATATTGATCATTTTTCATGCGTATGTCTTATAGTTTGAGCAAATACTTTGAAGATAACAATATGTAGTATATTATCCACTATTAATCTCTTATTATCTTGTTTTGAAATTCTCTATCACCATTTATAATCTTTGTTCTTTTAGAATACAACAAATTAAAACATATAATAACAAAAAAGAAGAGTTCTCTATCTACTGTTGACTCAGTACAGAATTTCAGGGGGAAATATCTTGGATCCTGTTAAAAATTTGAACTGCAGTTTCAACAACTGTTTCCCATCTGTGCTCGCCTTGGGCCACTGAGACTAGTTCAACAGCAGGGGAGGAGGAAAGAGATGTGCCCTCAGTGTCCAGCCCTGTGGCCTGGAGGAGTCTTACTGATATGTCCTTCAGTGACCCTGGCCAGATCTTTGTGCTGCACCCTAGTGCGAATCCCACTGCATTTCCAGGGCGTTTAACCTCAATAAAACTTGCTAGCAAACAGCAACAACCTGCACAGGAACCCTTGACCTTGGACCCAGTATAAGATAAGAAGCAAATGTATTATATTGTTGGGCATTTCTGGTCTGATGTCTTCTGCCTTTCCTTTATTCATGACTAGAAATATTAAGAAAATTCCAGGAATATGTAATTTTCCTTAAAAAACTTTAGTAAGATTGGATTTGAGAATAATTCGTTTTCTAGCTCAGAAGTGCAGAGAAATTTATAGCAAATTCCTGCACATAATGAAATACAAAGTAGAGGAAGTGAAAGAAGTATCCCTTTGCTTCAACCCCACAAACAAGAGGACTCTGAATATCACGTTTCATCCTGCTGTCTTGCTTTACACCTCTGCTTTCTGAACTTTATTCTACTTTAAGGGATGATAAGTTGGGGGGCAATGGAAACAGTTGTTGATAGATGAGTAGCACCCCCAGAGACATTGATGTCATAATACATGGAACCTATAAGCAACACTTTCTCTGTCAAAAGCATCCTGGAACTGTGATTAAGACAATGATGTTGAGATTGGAAAGGAGCATGATTTATAGGAATGAGAACAATACTCTGATAACAATTCCTTTCATAGAGAGGAGAAAAGTCCCAATCAGAGATGGGATTTGAAGACACAAATAGACACTGACTGAGCCAAGGAAGGGGCCGTGGTTTGGTGAATGTGGAAGAGACCTGTGATTTGAAAGGCAGATTCCTCACTCTCTGGTTGGAGAACGAGCACAGCCTTCCTGAGTCCCTGACTTCATTTTAGCTTGAATTCTGACCTCCAGAATTATGAAAAAATCATTTGTGCTACTCAAAGATGGCAAAATAAGGGATGTTTCAGAGGACCTGTAGAAAATCCACACAGCCAAGTTATTTGATCTCTGAGTATGTGCCTGTTCCCTGCTTTCCCAAACATTTCTACCCTATTCGTGTTTGGTGCTCATTTTCACAAAAGATACAAGATATTTTATAAAGAGAAGAGCTAGGAAGAGACATTTTCTTCTCTATGTAATCTTTTGGGTAAAATAGCTTCATTAAATCATGTACAATCTGGGCAGGTGATGAATTCACAACAGTTGGCATGAGAGAGAAATTTTTATTTGTGTTTGTTTTTCATACTAGGAAGACAAGTAAGGATTACATGACATGTATGAGACTTTCTGAGACACAGGTTGAGAGGACAGGTGCTGATGTAGAAAAAAATCCCAAAATTTCTTTTCTTTCTTTCTTTCTTTCTTTCTTTCTTTCTTTCTTTCTTTCTTCTTTCTTTCTTTCTTTCTTTTTTTCTTTCTTTCTTCTTTCTTTCTTTCTTTCTTTCTTTCTTTCTTTCTTTCTTTCTTTCTTTCTTTCATCTGTTTGAGACAGAGTCTCAGTATGCAGTTCAGGCTGGCCTTGGTCTCACTTTTGAGCGCAGGCTGGTCTTGAACTTGCAAGGATTCTCCTTACTAAGGCTCCTGATTTCTAGGATCATAGGAATGAGTGCACCACCACACCCGACTTCATTTTATTTCTTAACTCAAAGTCAAAACCAAACTAATTTAGCATTTGTAAATGATTTACACAATTGTTTCTGAGAAAAACTGAAAATGGACTAAGCTCAAGGTGAATGTGAGTTTCATATTACTCTGGTTTGTCTTTATCTCCTTTTTGATGTCATGGTTTCAACAATAGAATAAGTGCGTGCACAAAGGAAGAGCATATTTCAGGACCCTGGTTTAAATTCCAATCATGCTGGCCACTGATTCTGTAATTTTGGGAAAATCACCTGTGTCCTCTGATCATTGATTCTTACATCTGTGAAATGTGATGTTAGGAACACATTGGGTGCCCTAAGGATTAATAGGATGATGCATCGTGAAGTGTGTAATGTGTTTAGGAGTTAGCACACATTGCCCTGGCTTATGGCCTCTTCTTCATTTTAAGAAGAGGACGCTATGTAAGATATTACTAGTCAGATATCATTTTCAACTATACCTCATCTGTGTTAGTTGTACTACTAGCAGTACTTCACTATACACCATAGAGATTTATGAACAGTTTTTCTACCTTTCACCAGTCCATTCATATGAAGCATTAGAAAATAAATGAGGGGAATAAAAATGACCTCATCACATATAGTCAGGGTTTACCTTGAGGTAAGTTCTTGTTAGTTTCCATTAATAGTTGTGACCAATTAATTTTTAAAAAGATGATGCCTGAAAACAGCAGAAGAACAGTAACTCACCTGTGTGGAAGCAAGAGACAGAGGAACATTTTGTGATCCAGGACAAGGAGAAATAAAATGGTCCCTCCTTCCAGAGATTCTGGAGAAGAATTGTCCTGATGCCTCAGTAGTTTCTAGGTATTGCAGCCCTTGGCTCTGGCCATATCTCTCAGTCCCCATTTTGGTGACTTTTATGCTTGTGTCTAGTTTTCTCCCCAAAGCCCCATATAGTTTTAGATATGGATTTCTCATATGTGGCTTGATCTAAATTTTGTAGCGCTGGAATTGATTCATGGTGCGATGCTGAGCTCAGAGAAACAAAGAGTAAGAGTGTGAGAGCTGCCTCCCTATTTCGCCTCGGTAAATACAAGGGGCAAGCAGACACCGTTAAGTCCTCCTTTGCTTGCTTTGCCACCTTCTGCCTGACATGAGCTGTCTGTCCTTTCTGCCTCACCACCAAGACTTCTAGCCACCTGATTATAGAATAAAACCTCTAAACAGTGTGAGTAAATCAATCTTGCCTCCTTTAACTTCTGGTGCCAGACATTCTGCCTCAGCAATGATAAAATAACTAAAGGCAAAATTTTGTAACAGGAATGGAGTCATTGCTGTGACATTATCTGGCCTCGTGGCTCCAGAGCTTTTGGAACTGGGTTGTGGGAACAGGCAGAGATAGAAAAGGTTTGACATGCTGGCTGAAAAAGGAGTGCTAAATCACCTGAGCTGTACTTGATGACAGATTCTGGTGAAAGTTCAAAACATCAAAATGCTGACAAAAAATGTTGCTTGTAAAGACCAGACTTGAAGTTTCTGCTTCAAAGACTACATTGTGTACTGTGTCTTTACAGAAAGATTGTCTGCATTTAGCTTGCTTCTAAATTGTTTGCATGAACCTGAGGCTAAGGGTGGCAGACTAACTAATTTGGCAAAAAAAAAAAAATCAAAAGTCTGATGTTAAGGTGGTTGCATGCCTAGTGTTAGGTGTTATTAGTCAGATTGAGGTTCTCAACTGAGAACAAAACAGCCCAGCAAAATGATTTAAAATATTTTGAATATTTTGAATTTGACCAGTGAAAAAGCTTTGGTGAAGCAGTAGACTGCAAACATAAAGCAAAAGATATCTTACTTGCTAGAAACAAACAAAACAAAATAAAACCAGAAGAAAAAAAGATGACCTGGGGGAATCTCAAAAACCAGCAGGACTCAACCCTTCGCAGTCTCAAAATTGCAAAAGTAAAAGACTTTGCTTTTGAAACAGTCCGAGAGCACCATGTTTCAATATAGTAATAGGCTAAATTTTTTTTCATCGCCTTACATCATAGCCACCAGAACACTATTGGAAAAAAAATCCTAACTTCTGCTCCAGCTGTCAGCTACTTAAGGAAAATACCATTTTCCTTATAAAATTCTCACTCAAAAATCCACTGCATTGCAAAGATAGTCTCTCTCATATGAAGGGAGCGAACTCTTGCACTTTGTTTCACTTTATTGAAGATGATGGTGTTCCACGCTTTTGTGATGTTTAATAATATACTGCACAGTTAATCACCAGGAAGGGCGGCCCAGTATTGTCAGACCTGATAACTTTAACATACAGCTGCTTCTTTCTCAATCTCCAGGAGCCTAAATTAGGTGAAGCATGGCAACTGGATAAGTTGAAGCATCAAAGGATTAATTGTAACCAAGAAAGAAGACCAATAGCGGGTCAGCTGCTGGCCTCCCTGATTTGCACCCCCCTGCAGCATACTTCTGCAGCCTAGCTGTAGCTCCTCTGAAGCCTGGATTTCCAGAGAATAGGGGAGGCTCCGAGGAGAGGCCAGCTCAGCAAACCCTGTATTCTAGGTGAGGGCAGATGCTGTCCAGTGTGTCACTGTAATAAGCATTAACATTGTCTCCTTTTTCTTTTACACTCTGAGTGAGTGGGCATCTTACTAACCCAGCCATCATACTCTTTGTCTGTGTCTCCAGAAAAGCATCTCCATTTCCTGTCAAGCCAGTGCCAATATACATGGAGGAGGATCTTGGCTCATGCTTAAACTTGACCAAAGTTTTAACCCCTACAATCACATATCACTGCTGTTCTCTGGGGATCCCAGTCAAGTTGAGCAGCAGACAGACTGTGCCTGCAGCACAGTGTCCCTGAGTGTGACTGCTCTCAAAACCTCTGTGGTGCATGGCTATGGCTATTATACCCTGGCACTTTAGCCTGCTCTCAGCTTTCCTGCTTTCTTTTTCTTTCTTTTTTTTTAAATTTTATTTTAAAGAGAATAAAACAAAGTAGGGCAGTACAGAGCAGATCAGAACAGGACAACATAGGCAACACAGTACTTTACATTAAGACAACCGGACATCAACAGTAGCTATCACAATATCTCTTACTCTGCTATAGTTGAGCATAGTTTCAAATACAATAATATCAAACATAACACAATAGTATAAAGCCATGCAAAGAGTGAAAGAATTACAGGGCTTTCTGAACCAAATAACAGAAAATGATCAATGGGTACTATAATATCTCATTTTTGATAGAAAAATTTTGTTTAAACTATCACACATAATCAAATCCCAATAAGACACAATGTGATAGATAGAACCAATGGTAATAGAATAGAAGAATGGTAGGACTTCTAAGAAGGATGATATTAAATCAGCAATAGCTGTCAAAATGTTTTATTTTCTTCAAAACAGCTGTTCATATCATCACGCATGATATAGTCAAACAAAACAGAATAAAACCATTCCAACTGATGATTGAAAACATTGAAAGGCTTCAAAGCTATGAGATAGGGACTCATGCTTACCATAAAATCTTATATACTCTTATCAACTCTTATCAGGACCTCAACTACAAGAGAACTTCTTGCCACTGACATGTTGGATCCAATTTCAGACACAGGAAGCTCCACGTGGAGAGCATACCTCCTTCATCTGGGTCCAAGTACATCTCACCCACAGTCCTACCTTCCCTGTCACTCTGCTGACTTCCACCAGCCATGTCTGTGCCTCTTTGTGCACTCTCAATCTAACAAGTGCAGCCCAGCAAGCACAGAAGGCAAAGCAGAGCACCCGGAATGCACATTTTCCAGGGCACCCAGATAGGTGCAGATATGTGCAGAGTGTCAGTATCTTAGCTCTGTGAACTCTCAAGAGGAAAGTGATAATTTTTTTACATCTTTCCTAAAAACTATTATGTGAACTTCAGTGCCTGGCTGCAGGTGCGAAGTGCTCTAATTAATGCTTTTTGATAAAAAAAAAACCTGATTATTCTTCACATACCATTAAGACTCTTAATGTTGAATTGATCATCATTTCATAGTATTGTGTATTCTTGTCACTTCAGAAGACAATCACCTGCCTGAAAAAAAATTTCCCGCAGGTTTAGCAAAATGGTGTACCACACTACACACTCTTGGGTAATTCAGGTCAAAGATATGTTAATTTCCATAGACAGAAAGCAAGCAGCTATGACTCTGTGCGTGATTCCACCATGTGCTTGGTCTGAGCCTGGATGGTGGCATGTGATTGTAATCTTGCACTCAAAAGCCTGAAACAGAAAGATTATGAGTTTAAGCCAATCCTGGGCAAATTAACAAGACTAGTGTGTTTCAGGTAACTGCATTAGATTGAAATATTATAGGCAGTCAGACAGGGCTAGGACCTCGAAGAAGCCAGTACACAAGGCCAGATACTCACAACTGAGGGGGAGACAGACACCTCTCTGTGAGCCAGACCTCAAGGCAAAGGGTAAAACAAATGTACCCACATACTTCCTAAGGTTAGACACCAGGGATTGATATTCTAAATAGGTCCTTATCACCTCAAGGAAGCCAGGAGTCACTCATGCTCCCCCCCACATGAAGAACAACTGCTCTATTTTATGCATGCCTGCTTGCTATGTAACATGTTTCCTCATTTGCCCCTGGTTTAAACAATTTTACCTCAGCAATTAATTTTATTAGTTGACCATAATTGCATCACACCTAATGCCCATCTTGTGAGATCCCATGTTTTCCCCTTCTTAGACTTGCCTCATTTTGTGGCTTTGCTCTATAAAAGTCCCTAGAAAACACAGAGTCTATGGAAACCCACTTAGGACCACTTCTGTCTCTCTCTCTCAAGAGAAGCTTTCTTTCTCTCAATAAATATATTCTGTTCTTAACATCTGTTGTTGCTGAAATTCATTCTTCAGTTTTTGAGAACATGAAATCATACTGGACATCTAGTAGGCTGGGAGTTTCTTTCCCATATATCAAAAGGATAGGAATGTATCTCAGACCTGAGATCTCTAGAATGAATTCCAAGTTGGGGAGGGGTAGGAAAGAGGAGGAGGAGAGAGAAGGACATAGAGAGAAGGAGTGGAAAAGGAAGAGAAGGAGAGAGGACTAAATGGGAGGGTGGAGAAAGATATTACTTCATTGTATGAATCTCAGTTGCTGTGGCAACCCCAGGATCCACACTCCCTGCATGTGCCGAGCCGTGTCCTCTATTAAAGCAGCAGTCATTTTCATGTTTGTGTGGCTGGGACTGAGGAGCCTATAGAGATTTAGAGTGCAGAGGAGCCACCTTGATCTTTCTTCCAAAACCTCCAAATGACCTTTGAGGCTTGTTTACATCTGAGAAATGCTCTAAGGAAGAGAGGGCACCAGGAGGAGCAGCTGAGACAGCCCAACTTAACACTTCTGCTCCACTGGGAGGTTTATGTCATGGCTTGTATCACTGTGGGAAGGAAACTGCTATGCCTTAGACAGTAATAAGTTCCAACATCCTCAGCCTCCACACTGCTGATGGTGAGAGTGAAATCTGTCCCAGATCCACTGCCACTGAACCTCGGGGGGACCCCAGATTGCAAACTGTTTGCAGCATAGATCAGAAGTTTAGGAGCCTCTCCTGGTTTCTGCTGATACCAATTTAAACCATAATAAATGTTCTCACTGGCTCTGCAAGTGATGGTGACTCTGTCTCCAAGAGATGAAGACAGGGAGGATGGAGACTGGGTTATCTGGATGTCACATCTGATACCTGACGTTGGAGACAAAAACAAATATCCACAGGATTACATTAAAATAATGCTTCAGTGAAAGACAGGCTTTACTGAGCACACTTTACTGAATAAATCCCCAGTGCTGCCTATTCTTACCTGGCAGCCAGAGCAGCAGGAGCCCCAGGAGCTGAGCGGGGACCCTCATGTTCGTGCTGTGTGCTGACTGGGACTTTGTCCTGTACAGGGTGTGAGCTTCCCCTTAAAAAGTTTTGAAGGCAGTGGGCTGTGCCCTGGGGACATGCAAATCAGCAGGTGCTGGGCAGAGTTGGGCACATCTGCAGGGCTGGTCACCTCAGTAACTCAACACAGGGAAAGTGATCCCAGATGTCCAGGTCAGACCACTTTAACGAAGGTTTTTCTGCCAACAGGTTTCCTCCTGGAGGCAAATTGACACAGAGGAACTTTGAGACTTTAAATATTGAAATGAACAGACAGATTATGTGGAATAACATCTCTCCCTTTTATTTGTGACGGTGAAAGATCATGTCCTTGTTTATAAGGACCATGTAGTAAAATCTAGGAAATTGAAACTATTATGCATTTTCTAACTTCAAAAGTGTCTCACTGGCAGGAAGTTTGAAATTCCTTCACAGCTGTATAAAAACAGACAGCTGGAGTGTAGGGATCTTCCATGTGAGCCAAGTGACATCAAATATCCCTTGCAATAAAACAATCAGAGTTTCAGCCAAAGTAGCCTTCAATATTGGGAAAACGGATCTACAGAGAAAGGTTGAGATCAAGGATACAGGACATTACACTGGCCGCTCTCAGATGTCATGAGGATAAGGGGATCAATGTTTAGGTTTAATCTGGAAGCTAAATGACGTCTCTGCTTGTTTTGGTTCCAGTGAAAATTGAGAAAGAAGCAACACTCATCTGCACAGTCCTGCAGGGCAAGGGCCTCAAATAAAAGGTGTCCTTGAACCAGCTGAGCAGCTGTCTACTCAACTGTCATTTCTCTACAAGCTGTATGCATTGCCCTACCCATTTAGAATGAGCTGGTATTATAATTATTATCAGTATTTCAATGCATAAACAGACAAGTTTTTCTAATATTGGAACCTTTTAAAATTCATCGGTCGGGCTGGGGATTTAGCTCAGTGGCTTAAGCGCCTGCCTGGCAAGCGTAAGGTCATGAGTTCAATCCCCGGTACAAAAAAAAAAAAAAAAAAAAAAAATTCATCGGTCATTTTGAGGTATTTAGTGTATAAGTCTTAGTGAGTTATTATCTGTATTCTTAGTCAGTTTAGAACTAAAATGTCCCTGAAAACTCTCATGTGTTCCAAGGTAGAGCCTGACGGGAGATGCAGGTAACTAAGGGCATGAGCTGGAAGGGATTATCTTGTCTTATGCTTCCCTCTGTACTTCAATTTCCTGGCTTCCCTTAGATGAGCAGCTTTTCTTCACCATGTTCATCCTTCAAGCCATTTCTGCCCTGGAGTCAGGTAACCATTGACTGTACTCACTGCAAACTGTGAGCCCAATAAAGTTCTCTTTCCTAAATTTGTGGGAGTCAGATATTTAAACTAGTGACAGGAGACTAATGCAGATTTTACAGAATGCACAGGAGAATATTGAGTAATTAAAGTTAAAATTATTTAATGTCAAATACTCCACATCATTCCTGTCTGTGTGAGAACAACGCGGGTTTCTCTGTCCAGCACATGTCTACAGGAGCTCTGTTTACACAACTACCATTTGGAGGATTCTGAATATCTGCTGTTTTGCCTTCTGGTCTTCATTAAGTACTATTTATTAATGATAACCTTCCCATAAGTATTAAAAATTTCAGGAGGAATAGTGGTTTAAAAGTGTCCAGGATGTAGGAGAGAACAAGAGACTAACTCTGAAGATGTAGACAGCCCGATGTAAAGTAAAGGTGAACTGACCTGATGAATTCAGAGCAGGAGGACACAGAACACACTTAATTCTGCACACAGCAATGCAGGTGAAATGCACTGCAGGTGTCCTGTGGTGGTGGGGGACTCAGAGGATGAGAGAGAGCTATGATCTCAGAGCTCTGTTCAGTCTGTTTCCCTGAAACCTCCAGAGACCTGAACCTCAGCCCTCACTGGGCTGGAGAAGAACCCGCACATGAGTGGTGACTGGAGACTGGACATTTGCCCTTGAACGCTAATGGCCAGAGTGACCCGTGTCCCAGACCCACCTCACTGACTCAGGCTATCATCCCGTACAGGCAGCAGTGTGTGTGAGGAGGAGCTGGAGAGTTAAACTTATTGCTGCTGGTGTGAGCTGCAAATGCTGCTGTTATGTTGGTGCTGTAGAGGACACAACCGTCTCTGCAGGGACACAGGGAAGGAGCCTGGAAAGAGATGCACAGTGTTTCTCCTGGCAAATACTTGAGCAGGAATCATTAGCTAAGTAAAAGACTAAAACCAAGCAAGTGCACAGTTTTGATCAGAAACCAGAGGAGAATAAGAGCTTCCCTGTAGCGGGCTCAGTGCTAATCCACTGAGGATAGAGCCTCTGTACACCTCCCTCAACAGTCACACCGAGAACAGGGCAGGAGCAACATCGGGACAGGGCAGGAACAAAGCCGAGCCTGCTCATCTACCAGGTTCCTGCTGAGGCTGATCCTGCTAAAGAAAATTTGTGGTGGGGCACTGGTCTCCCCAAGCTGCACAGGGGACCAAATTATTATAGACAGGGGAGATTAAACAAGAGACATTTTACATTTTCATAATTCTACATCCTGGCAAAAAGAGATCAATGTCCTTCAATTGTTCATTTTATTGTGAACTCTCTTCCTAGCTTCTCATCTGTTTGTGGTATCCTCACGAAGATTTTTCCCATGGCCATGAGCAGAGTGGAGAGGGGTCTCTCATGTCTAAATGTTCTAAAGTCATTAGTCATTTGAGATTTCTGCCAACACTTGTAATGACATTAAATGGTCACATTGGAATAGGGCACCAATGTCTAAATCTCTGGAGACAAAATTCGTTCCCTAAAAGATGGGATTTGTGGAGAGATGGGAGAGAGAGAGAGGAGAGAGAGAGAGAGAGAGAGAGAGAGAGAAAGTAGGGATTAGAGGAAAGACTGAGCTTTCAGCCTTTGAGCAGGGTGAAATTCTCCCAAGACTCAGCACCCTGCCAGCTCAGCCCCTGTGTCCCTGGTCCCACAGCCCCAGTGGAACCTGCAGGCACCATGCTGAGAGAGTCATCCTATGACTTCTTAGGGTGGCCAAGATCAGAGTGTGCTGCCGTACTGATTGAGGATGTTGTGTGCATTTAATGTTGGAGCTGTGAAATTGCATTTATGAGGATTTAAGAAGCTGTGGCTGAGTACATCTCATTCTTTTGATTTTTAGTGTCATACAAGCAGATATTATAAAGGATGCAAAAAGTACTCTTGTTTTCTGGATAAAAAAAGCAAATTTTGTGACAAAAATACCATGACAGAAAAATAATAGTTAATATACTGTGTGTCATAGTCTTGAAGTTATGGATCTAACAAAATAATTAAAGGACAAAACTTTATTTTCACTATGCACTATGAAAAACTAGTAGAATTAAAGTAATAAATTGGTTACTTGGCATATAGTTTAAGATATTTTTGAAACAACCACATGGATAATTTGTGGAATTTTTTTAACTTCTCCACACTTCCTATTTTTGCTGCTCCCTCTCTTCCTCTTCTTCTGTCTGTCTGTCTGATATCACTATTTACATCTATATGTATGTCTGCTATTTGTTTCATTAGCATATGACAGAAACCTGTGCTATTTTACTTTACCTTATGGCCTCAAGTTGCTTCCATTTGCCTACAAATGCCTCAAGTTTATTTTTTATGGTATAGTACTACTCCATTATGCAAAGATACCACGTTTTATTTATCCATTCATCTGGGAACAGACACATACAATGTTTCCAAGCCCTGTTACAAAACTGCTGCTATAAACATGGATATGTAGGTATCCCTGTAATAAGATGAGTTTAACTGCTTTGTGAAGATGCCTAGAAGGGAGATGGCTGGGTCTAATGGAATAACAAAGCTAGTGAGGCTGTGGGAGTCAAGCAACTCTCCTGCATTGTTGGTGAGAATGTAAACCCAATACAACCCCAAGGGTATTCAGTGTGGAAATTCCCAGTGAGTTTTACCTGTGAATCTCTTCACTTTATTTTTGAAGTTGACACTTCTTCTATCACTAGGCCAACTGTATAGGAAACACTAAATTAGCCTCTGTCTCTTTATGCCAGGCACTTACTTCAAAACAAAACAAAAAAACAGACAAATGTGATTTCAGAAAATCTATTGGTTACAACACAGTTAAGAGTTGTGTACAGTGATGGGAATTGTAGAGCTTACAGAGGCAAAATGGCAGAGCATAAAGTAGGAAGCGGAGGCCTCTTGGCCTCCATCTGTCAGAGCAGGCTGATTCTTCCCCCTCTAGGTCCCTTTCACAGAGTTGACTTCCACTGCGCTGACTTGCACCAGTGAGAAAGTTCCTGAGGTGACTCCATCCTGTGCACCAACAACTGATAAGATTTAGGTCCTCATATTTGATGCTGTGAATGATCAAATAAATTTTCACATCAACACTGGCCAACAGAATAATTGGGCAGCAATGCGGAAGTTCCTATCTGATCTCATTACAAGGATATCCACTAACCATGCATGGCTTTAGAACAGTTGAAAAGGAGCAAATGACAGAAGAATATTTCATATCTAATTTCATTTTAACCATTGTGATTGTGTACTAGTATTTACCCCATGATGCAGCTTACTTTTAGCACTAATAATCAGCGACTTCATGAGCACAGCCAGGCTGCTGATTCTTACTATGTGAGCACAGAGCTGCTGCAGTGGTGAGAGAGGCAACATCAGCCTTCCAGCTCCACTGTGAGGGCTACAGGGCTGAGTCCCACTGCCGAAGCCCCGGGATGGGACCCTAGGCCCAAACGTGGAAATCTGGTACCTGAGTGGCTCAGATTGCGTGGTTTTTTTTTTTCATGTTAGTTAAGTTTTTCTGTAAGTGTCCCTGTCACTATCCCTAGCCCAGAAAATGATGGTGACATTTACACTAGGAGAAACATCTCAGCTACAACACATTTGGCTGTTTGGGAGGATGGCCTGCAAACTTTTATTTTACTAATACAGTGATACTTAGGTTGTCAAACTCACTTTGATCTAAAATCATGTTCCAAGAACAAAAACTTCAAGGACTGAACATATTTTTCACCATAAGAAATAATATAAAATCAAATAATTGTCTCTGAGGAACAAAAACTACATTTACACATTAAATTGTTTTTTCTAGGTTTTTAAGAAATTTGTAATTTTTAAAAATATTTATTATGGCTCCTAGTGTTCCTCTTACCTTTACTGCTAGAGCCATGGTTAAGGAAGTTTATGCAAATTACACCACCTCAAAAAACAGTACAGTGAGGTATGTTGTAATACACTAAGGCATGCTCTGCATGTTGTCTGGTTGAGCCCAGGGAGTAGGGGTGGTGGCCGGGCTTACACTGAAGTGTCACCCCTGTGTATCCACGGAGAGATGAAATTTGTCCTCATTCTTGGATCACACAGATTTTTCCATTTGAAACTTCAGTTCCACTATGGAGCAAAGTTACCAACACCGAGTAGATTCTTTTCGAACCTTACAGCTGGAATCCTGGGAAGCTGGAGTTTGAAGCAGTTTGACAGTGGAGGTATCGCTGCACGAGCACAGCTTATCACAGCTCTCGCCACCTTCCTGCAGTTTGTTGTCTTTGCATTTTCATCTGTGGCATGATATTTTGTAATACCTTTTGATATCGTCTTTGACCTGAGTCCTTCTTACAAATGTGCTGTTTTAGCTACTCATGTCTAGGAGTTTTTAAGTTACTCTTCTATCCTTGATTTGCAGTTTAGTTCCATTGTCTTCAGATCAGACAGTTTGAGTGACTCTGTTCTTCTGAAATTTGTTATGACCCGTTTGGTCCTCATTTGTGGTGACAGTGCTCCAAGAGAGGAGAAAAATGTGTTTTCTCTTGCTGCTGCCACTACTGCTGGTGATCTGTTCTGTTTATGCCTGATAGATTTGACTAGTGTATGGAGTTGATGAACACTTCCACTTTTGCCCCACTAATCTATGCCTGGTCATCCTATTCATTGTTGAAAATTAAATCCTGATGTCTTCCACTCTGATTCTATTCAATCTTCTGAACTGAGTTTTCTAGACTTTATGACTAAGGTTAACATTTACATATGTATTTAAATTGATATTTTTGATGAGTTGATTCATACTTTTGTAGTCATTAAATCTTTAGTTGAGACTTTTTTCACAATACTTTTCTCTTATTTCAGAACAGAGTGGAGTGTTATTTCTGTGATCTGTAGGGGAGGGAGGTTAAAACAGAATTATGTAATTTTATTTTGAACTGCACGTATGTGAAACTCCTTAGTGTTTTCACTTGCTCAAATGCCAAATGGTATGTGATTCAGGCACTTTTCTGCTTCTAATTCAGATGCTGATGATTGGTGAGTGGATCTGACATTTGATAAAAGCAGAAGAAAGTGCCCTGAGGGAATCAGGTGACATCTGGTGATGTCAGGATGCACGAGGTTCTCCTCCCTGTGACCTTATTGGGAGTCCTGGAACCATGAGGTCAACAGGGAACCTCAGCTGCAGCTCCAGGGAGGATGTGACAGCCACTTCCTAGAGGCTGTGTGAGCCTCCACTGAGATTAAGCCCTCAGTGGAGAGCAGGAAGATGCATCAAGCCCAACCCTGAGCTCTGTGGCACACAGTCTCTGTGACTGAGACCTCTGTGTCTTCCTCATCAAAGGTTCTGCAGCTAACCCTTGGGGCCTAACAGCTGTTCCTGCAGGCTGAGAAGCTAAGCATACCAGGGGGTTGGTGTATGAGCTTGTATACTGCTCGTAGTCCTTAAGTGTCTTGCCACGCCATGTGGGAGGCACGAGTCTCCAAAGAAATGAATGTAGGAGAGAACTAGGTAGATTTTTGGTAGGATGTGCTTCCCTACTTTTGACTGACAATCTGATGAATTGTCACTCCATGAGTGTGTTACATTTTTTTTTTTTTATCAGTACCAGGGATCGAACTCACGACTGCCTGCTTGCAAGGCAGGCGCTTATGCTGCTGAGCTAAATCCCAGCCCCCATGTTACATTTTTTTTAACTATAAGCCATTTGTTTCTTGTATTCCTATGGAATTCCTGTTTAAGAATCCAATTTTAATTGTACACATGGAATTCATTTCCTTAGGACTGTCAGCTCTGATGCGGTTTATTTGCTCAGCTTGAGCAAGATATGTCTTGATCACACCGTATCAGCACAAGTAACTGTCTTGGCTATTATTAGTTGAGAAATACATCTTGACAATTGTTTTTCAGTGAAATCCAACCAAATCATGTGCTTTCTATATAGTTGCTACTGGAATTAAAGGCAGAGGTGTTTCATTTAATGACTCAGTCATGTTAAAATAATGCATTTACTTCTTATTTGAAAAGTTTTCATTCTTTACAAAACCATTTAATGCCAAACTGCCATCTCTGAAATATGGTTTATTTTTTAAAATTAAAATCCATCTTCATCCCATGGTACAATGTTTTAAATGTTGAAGGGCTAAAATTATTGAAATATTCAAAAATGATAAGCACATAAAACACAAAAGGAGCAATGACTGACATTAGAAGGCAGTAGGTAGACATGAGGACTGGGATATCTAAAGCTCCAGAGAGGAAACCTTCATATTGAGATGATGCTCACAAGGTTTTTTGTTCTCTTGGCATGTTTGTCAGAATGTCATCCTGAGTGCAGACCCAGGAACACAGTTGGAAAAGGAGACCTGATCTAACAGGGAAAACTCTAGCATACCATGAGGGTATACCATGGGACATTTATGGTATATTAATTCACCTTGAAAACATGGCTGACTGCCTTCAAAGGCAGAAATTCTCCCCATAGTGCAAATATTAGTGTTAATGGTTCTCTCAGTTACTTTTTTCTCCTTGTGAGGACAAAGTATCCGACACCCAAAGTAAAGGAAAGAAAGGTTTATTTAGCTTACTGTTTGTGGAGGCTTCAGTTCACGAATAGTCAGCTCCAAGGCAGGATGGCATGGCATAGAGGCAACACTTCAAGGCAGCAGCCAAAATGTAGTCAAAAGGAGCAAAAGGAGGAACATGTCTTTTCTCCTGTTTTCTATGGTAAGCTGGTTAATCCCACGCCCCCCACCCTGGGCGGGTGTAGCACTCACACCTTTTCTGTGCCCTACTCTTCACAGGCTGAGGATCCTGGCTCTGTGATGATTCTCTTAGTTAAATTTTTAACTTCTCAATTGATCCAATGTATCAACCATAACAGAGGCAGTTGCTCTGAATTTTTGTTTGCTTTGGTATTTTTCACTTTTCCTTTCTACAGGATTGCAATACATGTCTGATTTGTGGGTATTATCTCCTCCACTGTTCCTTTTTTGATGTATGGCATACTAGGATGTATGGACTACTAGGTCACCAGGCCATTGCACAGTACTTGGTCCCCAAATGACCCATGTCTTTTGTGCTGGACCACCTCTCTTGGAGTAATCCCTTTTCAATGTTTTGGACTCTGGTTCTGTCATCTGACATTATGTGTTATATAAATACTCAATAAAAATTCATGTTTGCAGGTATAAATACTCATTCGTAACTGACAGTCCTTTGAATCTGAGTGGACTTGGTCTTCATTGTTAAATGCAGGAAGGGAATAATGCTATTTTGAGATTCATTACTAGAAATGCTTTTGAATGTCTTTCAGAGGCCATGCATTATCCTCCAACTCTTACTTTCATATAAGACTGAATCAAACACCACCAAATATCATCTTCCTTAACCTTAGTTAACTTTTGATATATTCTTACCACTCTGCCACAAAATCAAAATTCTTAACCATTTGGAAAGAAAAACTGTCTCATACTATTTGGGGTATGCTGATAGTATACAAAGCAAGATCTATAGTATAGGTTTATATTACTTTTTATGATTTCCAGCTTGTAGAATTTTAGAGAGTCCATGTCACTAATTGAACCGATAACTTGTGTTAATGAAAGAGGTTCAGCATTAGTATCTTCTATTTTTTATCAACTTACCAAAGCCTATTTGAAGACTCAAACCCTAAAGTTTGTACTAATTGTCCCCAGACATTCCCTACTGAGAATAAATCGTGGAACACTATTCTTGCCATCTGTACTAATGGGAATAATATGTAGTCAAAAGAACAAAGATGTAGTGGATAAAGCAGAAAAATATGAGTTTCAGAATGATACCAAATACTATCTTTCTACAATTATATAAAAATTGTTACACATAGAGATGTATTGTGTTGTCCAATTGACATTAATTGCATGATCATTAAGCTGATTATTAATAAATAAAGCAATGCTGGGAGGATTCCTTTGAGATTATACATAGGACTAACTACACTCTTGTTTATTTGTTCAGAAAATACTTCCATCACAACTCTTGTCGCATGTGCTATGCTAAGTATCTTTCAGGTGACAGGGCTTTTAATGGGGTTTGTTTGAGTTTAGTTGAGTCAGTCAAGTGACAGATTGTCAACTTCAGTTTGTTTCTCTGAGTTCCCCATCAGCTTCTACACACACACACACACACACACACACACAGAGAGAGAGAGAGAGAGAGAGAGAGAGAGAGAGAGAGAGAGAGAGAGAGTTGTGGGAGCAGGGGGAGAGAAATAGAAAGAGAGAGACAGAATCAGAGAGAGTAAAATGAGCTCCTTTGTGTTATGAATACAAGCTGCTGCTGCAATCCCACAATTCCAATCCGTACTGCCCACTTGTGCTGAGTTGTGTCCTCTATTAGATTAGCACATGCATTGTCCTGTCTGTGACTGGGCTGAGGAGGACATAGAGACTTGAGGTACAGAGGAGCCTCCCTGACCCCTCTCCCAAAACCTGCTAGTGAACTTTAAAGCTTGTATCACTGTGGGAGGGGAACTATTATACTACTGACAGTAATAAGCTGGAAAGTCTTCAGCCTCCACACTGCTGATGGTAAGAGTGTAATCTGTCCTAGATCTACTACCACTGAACCATGACAGGACCCCAGACTGCAAACTACTTGCAGCATAGATCAGGAGTTTGGGGGGTTGTCCTTTTTTCTGCTGATACCAGGCCAAGCTGCTGTAAATACTCTGACTGGATTTGCAAGTGATGGTGACTCTGTCTCCAAGAGATGCAGACAGGGAGGATGGAGTCTGAGTCATCTGGATGTCACATCGCATACCTGACATGGGAAACATAACACATATATTTACAGTATTATATTAAAAGAAGAATTTAACGAAAGCCAAGCAGCACTGTCTGCACTCTACTGAGTGCTGCCCATCCTTACATGGCAGCCAGAACAGCAGGAGCTCCAGGAGTTGAGCGGGGACGCTCATGTCCACGTTGTGTCCTGAATCGGGACTGACTCCTGCATAAGGTTCCAGCAGACTATAAATAAATCCTCATGCTGTGCTCTGGGGACATGCAAATCAGCACAAGCTGGGCAGGGCTGGGCACAGTTGCATGCATGATTCACCTCAGTGACTCTGCACAGGCCATATATACCCAGATGTCCCAGTCAGACCAGTTTAATGAAGGTTTTTCCACCAACAATGGATTTCCTCCTGGAGATCATATTATTACAGAAGAGTTTAAAGACATCTTAAAATCGGGAGGCAATATAACGAGTACATGGAATAATATCTCTCTTTATTTCCTTTGTGAAAATGTAAGATCTTGCCCATGTTTATAAGTCCCACACAGGAAAATCTTAGAAAGTGAGAGTGTTGGACATTTTCTTCCCTTAAAGATTCTCATTGGCAGAAAGTTTAAATTTCCCTCACAGCATATTTGTGAATTTGAAGTTGTATCACCTCTTTTTTTAATAAAAATTGAATATTTATCAAAACCATGTTTAATGGATTTAAATATATTTTATAACAGCCTTAAGACATGGTAATGAGCAGCACAGAGTCAGGAATTGAGCTGCAGATGCATGAGGATAACACAGGAATCTCCACTTAGGGCCTCTCACACAGTTCCGCCCTTACCCAAATCTCCAGGTCTCTTTCATACCTGAATCTAACTGGGCTGTGTCCTATAACTGATCTGGGGTTTCAAATATTCTGCATCTTTTGTGCCATTTGGAATGATTTGCAGCATTTCACTGGCATGCACAGCTAAGGTGCCTGACCTGAGTTCAATGAAAATCACTGTATTAATGCAGGTCTCTACAGGGCACATTCACTGTATTATGTTCTTTGTCTTTGAGTATGCACCCATTCCCTGTTCTCTGAAATGCTTCCACTCTTAGTATTTCACATGCTGTTAAAATTCTTATCACATGATCATAACAATTCTTATCATAGGCAGGAGAAAAGTTACAATCAGAGAGAAATTTAATAACACAAATAGCCAGTAAGTGAGTGAAAATCTGCAAGGAAAGCTGATCCCTCCACTGTGGATGCAGATGAAGAGAATGAAAGGAACCTCAGCTGTGTCCAGGCTGGGCGCAGGCCGGTGTGTGCATCTGATCTGCACCAAACTCATCCACAGGAAGAACAGGGGTTGCTGTACTTATGTCTCTTCTGCCTCACTCAGTTCAGGACCACAAGGGTGTTGTGCATGGATTAGGAGGAGAGCGGTGAAATGGGTTAGTTGTACCCATTAGTGCTTCTGGAGAGGAGAGTTTTGTGTTGATAGAGAGTATCACCATATTTGTAGATTGAGAGAGTTAGAGTGGATCACAGTACAACACACAACAGGGAGGCAGTAGCATACAATTAATATTGGTTTAACTTTGTTACCGTCAAGAGTTTCTCAGTATCCCAGACACAGGCATGCAAAACTGATCATACAATATCAGCATTAACTGTCCCTTTCCTTGAACTAATAGAAGTATTAGTATAATTATTTTAGCTATCTTGTGTGTATGTGTGCATATATATATATATATATGTATATATATACATGTTTATAACATCTGTTGTTAAATACCTAACATCGCATTTTGAAATTCTATATCACTATATTTTTTGGAGATTTTATTGTTGTTGGGTTTTTTGTTTTGTTGTTGTTGTTTTTCATTTTCTCTGGATTTTTTTGTCTTTAAAAAAATAAAAAGACCCCTCCCCCAAAGTAATATATTGATGTAACTTGATACTTTACATTTCACACATTTATAGAAAGTAATTAATTTTTCCACAAGAAATTTCTGAATTCTGCACACATATGAATCATTGATACTAATATGTTTCTAAATGTTGGGAACATTTTTCTTTCCTTTTTCCTAGAAAAAAAAAGAATAAATTCTATAAATGTACAACCTGATTTAAAGGATAAGGTAGAAATATGTTCTGGCATGGAAGCTTTTCCTCTGTGGATGCTAATCCCTGCTGAGTCCAGCTCACCCACCATCTTACTGTGAACAAAAGCCAACGTTTACATCATCTACTTAGATAGCCTGTGTCTTGTATCCTCTCAACTTCCTTTCATGCACTATCAATTTATGCCCTTGAAGGCAGGGTTTTTTCTCCTCCAAAGAAGGGTCCATAAACTACAGCTTTCCTGGAAAGGAAGATCTATGCCACAATCTGAATATGAACTTTCATGTTTGGCTTTCACTATGGATTAGAACTATAATGGCCCTCAAATATCTCATGTTCAGAGGGGCCTGTTCAACGGCAGTGCTAAAATGGTAGGGGATCAGTGCCAGAGAGGAGGGGCCGGGAGTGTGTGTGCTCCCCAGAGCCAACATCATGGCACCTGTAGATGCACCCAGTAGTGTGATTTAATAACCCCTTAGGCAGCTACGAGCCAATCAAGTTGTCTTCACCAACACTGCTGGGCTTACTAGACCACTCTGAGGACCACTTTGCATTGGCAGGAAGATAAGTACATAACAGTATAACCGTTACGGAAAACGTTTATGGTATTTTACAAACTGGAATTCTTTCTTTCTATGTATGATTTCACTCTCTTTGAAGAATTTATCATTATTCCACATATCACTTTCATGATTTCCTTTGATTATTTGACTATTTTCCCATGACTGTTTACACAGTGATGAGTAGCAGCCCTCCGACAGCCCTTTGTGCTATGCCCTTTCTGACTTGAAGGCAGCCAATCAAAACAGTAAACCAATGAAATACTCTCTTCTCCAAGCAAGTCAGCATCTCAAATCAGCTATCAAAATTCCAAGACAACCCAGAAATAATAATCTCTTCCTTTCTCTGAGTGAGGGAAGGTGTTTTCAAATCTCTGCTGCTGGAACTTAGGACAGCTAGGGTATTGCAACTGGTAGTTATGAGAACAAAGCATTGTTAGTGTCTTAACTGGACTGGTGACTGATGGTGACTCTGTCTTCTAATGATACAGAAACATATGATGGAGACTGTTTTATCTGGATGGAACATTTCACACAGGGCACAGAAGTCATAAATGCAAATATTTACATGAGTAATGATAGCATTAATACTTCCATTAGGAGCCAGGCTTCACTGTCCATATGGCCCTCCACAGTTCCCCACTCTTTTTTCTCTTTACCTGAGGACCAGTGTAGCAGTAGCCATAGGAGTTGCATCAGAGCTTTCCTATCCATTCTCTTTTCTGATCGGGACTGATTCCTGCCCAGGGTAGTCTGGCTTGTGAAGAAGTCTTAAGGACATGGGGCTGTGATCTAAGAACATGGAAAAAAATAAATCAGGACCTGCGCAAGGCTGGCACAACTGTGCAGGTTGGCAGGTTTTTGTGACTCTGCCCCAACATGGTGTCCCCAGGAGTACTGTGTCAGACCAGACAGCAAAATTTAAGAGAGAAACATGTTTCTGCCTGGCAGCCATATGACAAAAAACATTTAGAGAAATATCAGAACTTGAAATGGCCCTCAAGAACACAAAGAGTTACTTATTTTGCTGCAATTTTGGGATTTTAAAAAAATATATTTTTTTATTTCACAGAATATTATAAATGATAGAATTATGAATCAGATGTTGAATGTCAAATCATTCCAGTGGAGTAAAAGTAAATGCTAGTGTTGTATTGACTGTACTACCCTGACAGTGAAATGATTGCCTTGATTTCTGTTAAAAGGAGTATGTGTAGAATACATCTTAAGTATATTCTAAAACCTTTGCAATGACACTATGACATTGCTTTCTGTGTATACTTTGAATGAATTTGTGGCAGCTGCACAAGAAAAATTCACTTTTGCTTGTAAACATGTCACTCACAAATTCACTACTTTGAAATCATATAGGTCTCTTTCATTCACAGGGAGTGAATTATTGCCTTTTATTCTAGGTTTCAAAAACTTAATATCAACTTTTTTTAACATTTGATGATATTTTTCACAATTAATCATCAGGAAGGCCTGACTAGTGGTGTCAGACATGATAACTTTAACATATAACTGTATTTTTCTCCAATTCTAGAAGTCTGGATTAGATTAAACATGACACCTGGGTAAATTCAAGTATCCGAGGAATAATTTATGACAAGAAATAAATAGCATGTCAGCTATCGGATTCCCCAAACCTTCATCCCCTCCACGTGCTCCTGTGCTCTAGGTGCAGATCTTCTGGAGCCTGGATTTGTAGACAGCAGAGGAGGCCATGAGGAGAGGACCTCTCAGCCAACTCTGTATCCTCGCTGAGACAGCCTCTGCTCAGTTCATCATCCTGACATGGATTAACAGTGTCTCCTTCTTCTTTCACTCTTTAGCCATCAGAGGACACCTTATTAACAAAGACACCATTCTGCCTGATGCAACCCCTGGAGACCGTCACTGTTTCCTGTCCAGCCAGTGCCAACATACAGGGACTAAAATTGTGCCTCCAGCTAACAGTGGCCAAAATTTGAAATGCTTCTATCTCAAACCAACGCTGTTCCCAGGGCATCTGAATCAGGTTCTGAGGTAGGTAGCTATGTCCTGGTGTGTCTCCTGCCCCACTGTCCCTGAGTATGAGGACTCCTGAGTTCTCTGTGATGCATGACTAGGGCTGCTAGACCATGGCAGCTTAGCCCGCACTCACAGCTACTGCTTTTTGTATTAAACCTGAACATCAAGGGCACTTGCTTGGCACTGACCTGCTTCATGCAATTTCAGACTCACGCATCTCCATGTGGAAAGTGCACCTCTTTCATCTGGGTCCATGTACAGCTCAACTGAAATCCTAACTTCACTGTCATTCTGCTGATTTCCACCAGACATATGTTGGTCTCCTGCCCTACTTGAAAATGTAAAGGAGACACAACCCACCCAGAATGCAAAGCACAGATCATGGAATGAACATTCTCCAGGATAGCCCAATAGATGAAGATACGTGCAGAATGTAAGTCCCTCTCCTCTCCAAACTCATGAGATGAAAATCATAGCTTCTCTCTATCCTTCTACTAAACTATTGTGATCCCCAATGTCTGACACTGTGAGAAGTGCTCTCTAATCCTTATCAATAAAATAGGGAAACAAAATGGTTATTCTTCATTTGCCATGGAGACTCTTAATGTTGAATTGATCATCTCCTCTGAATATTGTATATTCTGGTCACTTAACATGCACAGCCACCATCCTGAAAAGAAAAGCAATGGCAAAACAGTATATGGAACTACACAATCTTGGATAATTAAACTCAAAAACAGATTAAACTCTGTAGCTTAAAAGCCAGCAGTTATGAATCTTAAGTACAATTCCACCATGTGTTTGGTCTCAGCCTGGATGTGTGTAATACCAGCACCCTGCAAGCTTGAAAGAAAAAAATCCAAGTTGAAACACTTTCCTGGAAAATTAGCAAGACAGAAGAATGGGAATGTGCCACAGATGGGGACTCTAGAATCAATTCGCAGTAGAGTTGGGAAGGAGCAGGGGCAGAGGAAAAGACAGAGACAGAAACAGAAACAGACAGAGAAAGAAAGAGCAAAGTCAGCTGCTACTTTGTGGTATGAATCTCAGCTGCTGCTGCAAACCCACAGTCCATACTCCCCACCTGTGCTGAGCTGTGTCCTCTATTAAATGAGCACAGACATTGCCCTGTCTTGGTGACTGAGCTGAGGGGGAGACAGACACTTGGGTAGAGGACAGCCATCCAGACTTTTGTACCAAAATACTTGCACATAAACTTCAAAGCCTGTTTTCATCTGAGAAATGCTGTCAGGAGAAGGGGCCACCAGGAGGAGCAGCTGGGGCAGCCCAGCCTCACACTTCTGCTTCCCTGGGAGGTTTTTGTTAAGGCTTTTATCACTGTGGGAGGGGCACTATAAGCCTGTTGACAGTAATAAGTTGCAACATCTTCAGCCTCCACACCGCTGATTGTGAGGGTATAATCTGTTCCAGATCCACTGCCACTGAACCTCGATGGGACCCCGGATTCCAAACTGCTTGCAGCATAGATCAGGAGCTTAGGAGCTTTCCCTGGCTTCTGCTGATACCAGGCCAAGTTGCTGTAAATATTCTGACTGGCTTTACAAGTGATGGTGACTCTGTCTCCAAGAGACGCAGACAGGGAGGATGGAGACTGGGTCACCTGGTTGTCACATCACATACCTGACATGGGAAAAATAAACCAAAAAATCACAGCACTATATTAAAGGAAGAATCCCATGAAAGCCAGGCAGCAATGTCTGCCCTCTACTGAGGAAATCCCCAGTACTGCCCATCCTTACCTGGGAGCCAGAGCAACAGGAACCCCAGGAGCTGAGCGGGGACCCTCATGTCCATGCTGTGTCATGACTGAGACTGAGTCCTGCACAGGATGTGAGCAGCCTATGAAGAAGTCCTCATGCTGTGCCCTTGGGACATGCAAAGCAGCAGGGGCTGGGAAAGGCTAGGAACAGCTGCAGGGTTGATTTACCTCAGTGACTCTGCTCAGGCCCAATGTACCCAGATGTCCCAGGTCAGACCAGTTCAGTGAAGGTTTTTCTACCAACAACAGGCTTCCTCCTGGAGACCATTTTATCATAGAAGAGTTTTTAGACATTTTCAAATTAGGAATTAATATACAGAATACATGGAATAATGTCTCTCTTCCTTTGCTTTGTGATGATGTAAGATCTTGTCCATGTTTATAAGGACCATGTAGCAAAATCTTAGAAAGTAAAACTGTTTGGATTCATCTAACCTCAAAGTTTCTCACTGGCAAGAATTTTGAAATTACCTAACAATGTATTTTTGAGGTTGAAGTTTGCCATCTCTTTTAATAATTGAATATTCATCAAGGCCATGCTTAATCAATTAAAAATATTTTATAACACACTTAAGGCATTGCCATGAGCAGCACAAAGTCAGGGATTGAGCTGCAGATGCACGAGGATAACACGGGAATCTCCATTTAGTGAATCAAGCACAGTTGTGCCCTTACTCAAATCTCCAAGTCTCTTACATACTTAGAGCCTAACTGGGCTATGTCCTATAACTCTATGCAACATTCTCTACTTTTGTGTCATTTGGAGTGATTTTCCGTATTTCACTGACAAAGAGCTGAGGTACCTGACCTGATGATTTCACTGAAAATGACTGTCTGCAATGAAGGTCTCTACAGGGCAACTTCATGGTACCAGCTTCATCTTTAGCAGTGAGTTGGTACTTTAGCCTGACCCAAAATGAATGCAATGGTTCTCAAGAAGAGGTCTCTATCTCCTGCTGATCCAGTGCAGAGGTGCAGTATAAAATAACTTGGATTCTGATAAAACTAGAACTGCAATTTAGACACCTATCTCCCATCTGTGTCTTTCTTGGACTTCTCAGCCCTGTTCAATGGCAAGGGAAGTAGAAACAGATGTGTATTCAGCATCCATGCCTTGTAGCCTGGGAGAAACTTACTGATAAATCTATCACTGTTCATGGCCAGATGTTTGTACTGCAGACTGATCACAATCATTATTGTTTCCAGGGCGCTGAACTTCCAGAAGACTTGCTAGCAAACACCAACAAATTCCACAAGAATCCTTGTCCTTGGTCCCAGTGTAAGACAATAAATACATGTTGCTGGAGGGCATCGCTGTACTGATATCTCCTGCTCCCATACTCATTAGTAGAAATATTAAGAAAATTCTAGAAATATTCAATTTTCATTAAGCAATTTATCTTAGATTGCATTTAACAGGAAATCTTCGTTTCTCACTCACAAGCTTAGTGAAATTTCTAACAAATTTGTGTACGCAGTGAAATCCAAACTAGAGGAAGTGAAGCAAGCACCCACTTTGCTTAATCCCCACAGACCAAATAACCCTGAATATTACACTTCAGTTTGGTATTTTACTTTCCACATCTGCCTCAGGAATTTTTTTCTACTTTAATGACTGATAATTTTAGGGGAGAGAATAAGAGTTGTTGATACCTGAATGACAACCTTGAGACATCCACATCCTAATATGTGCGCCTTACAGGGGTTCACTTCTATGTGAAAAGGAACGTGGCAGATGTGTTTAACATGTGATTAAGACAAGGATTAGCAGATGGGGAGACACGCAAGGAATATCTGAATGAGATACACAGGGTCTTCAAAGATCTTATCACAGGGAGGAGAAAAGTCACACTCAAAAAGGGATTTGATAACACAAATAGACATTGACTGAGAAGAAGAAGGGGCAATGGATGGAGAATGAGGGAGCATGTTGGAATTTGAATGGCAGATTATTTACCTTCCAGCTCCAGAAGGAGCAGAGGGTTTCTGACTCCTTGATTTCATCTCAGCATGAATTCTGCCCCTCAGAACTACTGAACAATCATTTTGTGGTACTCAGAGATGATGAAATCAAGGTGATGTTTCATAGGACCTACAGAAAACTGACACTGGTAACTTATTTGACCTCTGAATGTGTGCCTGTTCCTGGCTCTCTGAAAACACTTCCACCTTGTTAGTGATTGGTGTAAGTTTTGCAAGAGATACAGAATATTTTACTCAAAGAAGAGCTACTCTGAGACATCTTCTTCTCTACGTAATTTCCTGGGTGAAACTGCTTCATTAAATCATGTGCAATTTGAGTATGTGAGTAAATGCTCAGCATTTGGAATTAGAGGGATATTTTTATTTGTGTTTGCTTTCCATAGTCTAATAAAAAATGAAAATTATAGGACACTGTATAAGAGCAACATGAGTCATAGATTGAAAGGAAAAGAGAAGATGTAGAAAATAACAGGGAATTCCATTTTGTGTCTCACTCTAAAGTCTAATCCAAAGTAATTTAGAATTTGTAAATCATTTAGACTATTTTATATGAAAAAAAAAGGAAAATAGCCTAAGCTCAAATTCAGTGTGGCATCAGCCATGGCACCAAGGAGGCATGAATTTCTCGTTATTTTGGTTTCATCCTTTCTTTTCTTTTGGAGGTCATGGGTTCTATATGGGATAAGTGTGTCCACAAAACAGCAGTATATTTAAGCATGTGGGTTTCAATCTAAACCCACCCATCACCAATTAAGTGGCTTTAGGAAAGCCACCTCTGTTCTCTGATCATTGGTTCAGCTATCTTTGCACTGAAATGCTAGGGACAGGATGGGATACCCTCAGGATTAATCAGACAATTCACCATAAAATGTGTAATATGTTTAGCACACAGTATACAATTCTGGTTTACGGATTCTCGTGTATCTTAGGATGTGGATGCTATGTAAGATATCACTCACTAGTCAGATGTCATTTTCAAACACAGGTCACCAACAGTAGTGGTACAGCTAACAGGCACCTCACTATACAGGATAGAACTTCATGCAAAGTTTGTTCCAACTTTCTTTTTAAAATTTTTAATTTAAAGAGAATAAAACAAAAGAGGACAGAACAAAGTAGATCACAACAGAACAACATAAGCAACACAGCACTTTACAACAAGACAACCACATATTAACAGTAGCTACCATAATGTCTCTTTCTTTGTAATAGTTGAGCATGGCTTCACACACAGTAATATCAAACATAACAAAATAGTATAAAGCCATTCAAAGAGTGAAAGAATTACAGGGCTTTCTGAACCGAATAACAGAAAATGATCAATGGCTGCTATACTATCTCATTTTCCATAAAAAATTTTGTTTATACTAATACATATATTAAAATCCCAATAAGACACAACATGAGAGAACTGATGGTAATAGAAGAATAAAAGTATCATAGGACATCAAAGCAAGACAATATTAACTCAACAATGGCTGCCATAATGTTTGTTTACTTCAAAACAGTTGTTCATACCATCACACATAATAAAGTGAAAAAAAGCAGATTAAAACTATTCCAACTGATGAATGAAAACATTTAAAGGCTTCAAAGCAATGAAATGGGGAATCATGATTACTATAAAATCTTATATACACTTATCAACTCTCATACTAGGGAGACTACATGGTATTTACACATGTGAGTCTGTTTTATTTCACTTATGAATATAGTCTCAAGTTGTGTCCATTTATTTATAAATATCTCAATGTGATCATTCTTTATAGTTGAGTAGTATTCTGTTGTATAAAAATACCACAATTTTTTTATCCATTCCTCAGTTGATAGGCACTTAGGTTGTTTCCAAGATCTGGCTATTACAAATTGTGTTGCTATAAACATGGGTGGACATATATCACTGTGGTATGATGTTTTCAGTTCTTCTGGGAATATGCCTAGGAGTGGAATAGCTGGGTCAAATTGGACTTCCAATTTCAGGTTTTTGAGGAATCTCCAGACTGAACTCCACAGTGGTTGCACCAGTCTACACTCCCACCAAAGTGCGGAAGATTTCCTTTTTCCCCACAGCCTCTCCAGTATTTGTTTTTAGTAGGGTTTTTTTTTATCCTGGCCATTTTTTCTGGGGTGAGATGGAATCTCAGTGTGGTTTTAATTTGCATTTCTTTAATGACTAATGATGATGAACATTTTTTCATGTATTTATTTGCCATTCATAGTTCTTCATCTGAGAACTGTGTATTCATCTCAGATGCCCAGTTTTGGATTGGGTCTTTGAATTTCAAGAATCTGATTTTTTTAAAATTCTTTATAAGTTCTAGACAGAAGTTCTTTGTCAGAGGAACAGTTCACTAAGATTTTTTTCCCAGTTTGTGGGTTTTCTTTTTACTCTACTGGAGATTTCTTTTGACATGTATAAACTCTTTAGTGTTCCAGATTTCACCAATCCATTCATATGAGGCCTTAGAAAATTAAACAAGGGGTCTAAAACTGACCACAGCACATTTAGTCAGGGTGTTAGTGGTGAGCTCTGTTAGTGGTAGATTCCAATAACTACTGTGACAAATTACCTGCAAATATGGTGGCAGAAAATAGCAGAATTGCAGTAACTCTCCACTCTGGAAGCAAGATACAGAGGATATTTCTCTGAGCCAGGACAATGCGTCCTAAACTGCAGACTCCTGCCAGAACCTCTGGGGAAGGATCCATCCCACAGCACAGCAGGATCTAGTTGCTGCAACCCTGTGTCTCTGCCACATCTCATTGGATCCATGTTGGAAGCTTCTGCTTTTTTAAAAAATGTATTCTATTTGTTCTTTTTTACTTTTTAGTATCTAGGATCAAACTCATGACCTCACTCTTGCCAGGCAGCCTCTTATGCCACTGAGCTAAATCCCCAGCCCCAAGCTTCTGCTTTTTGTTTGTTAAACGTGTCTTAGCAAGCTGGGTGTGGTGGTGCAGTTCTTTATTCCCAGCACTCTGGAGGCAGAGACAGGTGGATCGTTGCAAGTTCCAGACCAGCTAGGGCTACAAAGTGAACCCAAGTCCAATCAGAACCACATAGTTAGATCCTGTCTCAAAAAGACAAAAAACAAAACAAAACATACAAACAAACAAAAAGCATGCCTTAGCCCCTCTCTGCTGAGAAATTATGTGATTTTATTTAGGATCTATTAGATCACACTGAGCCTCTTGTGTTCAATATTTTTAATGTACGTGACCAAAAGGACTTTCTCCTTAAAAATTACCACTCACAGTGTCCATTATATCAGGGATTTGGCCAATGGCCCAAGTTGTTAGTGTTTAGGGTATGGTGAGAGGATACAATAAAAAACAGAGACAGATTGAGTAATATATGATGCTTGGATGGGAAGGCAGTGTCTCTGGATGGGCTGGTGGTGAGACACTTTAAGACAGCCACTTTTTATTGGGTGTTATCTGTGGCACAGAGGGTTAGTGGAAGACACAAATGTCGTGTAAGAAACAGAGGCCTTTGACTCGGCAGGCAAAGGTATCTTGCAATGAGTCAAGAGGTTTGAGATGATTTTACAGTAACAAGGATTTTGTCCTGCAGTATTTTTTTAGACTCAGTGGTCTTAGTTTCAGTCTTAGCAAGTGGAATAAGATGGCTCATCCCTACAGAACTAATGGGAACAGTCAAATGTGTGCTATCCATAATTCCAAGCCTCCATTTTAGCCCTAAGAGTGGTATGCAAAATGAGTTATTGTGAATTTGTGATCCCAGCACATGACATAGGGTCTGATCTTTTTTATTATTATTTTTTTTTATTTTTTTATTTAAAAGAGAATAAAACAAAAGGGGGCAGTACAGAGCAGATCAGAACAGGACAACATAGGCAACACAGTACTTTACATTAAGTCAACTGGACATCAACAGTATCTAACACCATATCTCTTACTCTGCTATAGTTGAGCATAGTTCAATTACAATAATATCAAACATAACACAATAGTATAAAGCCATGCACATACTGAAAGAATTCCAGGGCTTTCTTAACCGAATAACAGAAAATGATCAATAGGTATTATAATATTCTTTTTTGATAAAAAAGAAAAAATTTTTTTGAACTATCACACATATTCAAATTCCAAAAAGACACAATGTGGTAGATAGAACCAATGGTAATAGAACAAAAAAAGCATGGTAGGACTTCTAAGAAGGATAATATTAAATCAGCAATAGCTGTCATAATGTTTCCTTCAAAACAGCTGTTCATATCATCATGTATGATATAGTCAAATAAAACAGGATAACACCATTTCAACTGATGATTTAAAACTTTGAAAGACTTCGAAGCTATGAGATGGCCCCTCATGCTTACCATAAAGTCTTATATACTCTTATCAAATCTCATATTAGGGAGATTATATGGTATTTACCCTTGTGAGTTTGGTTTATTTCACTTAAGAGAATGGTCTCAAGTCGTGTCCATTTATTTATAAATATCTCGATGTGATCATTCTTTATAGCTGAGTAGTACTCCATTGTATAAAAATGCCACAACTTTT